>JANRGW010053887.1:0-22774 GCA_024733675.1 Psilopsiagon aymara | reverse complement strand
CTCTCCTCCTCTCTCCTCTCCACTCCCATAAAAAAGAAGGCGCTTGACTTTTTTGCATTTCCCACACCCTGTCTCCTTTTTCGTTAGTCACTTCTAACTTAAAGGATAAAATATTGCCATGTTATATATTCCCCCCCTCCTCCTGCACTGTTCAAAACATACCCACGCTTAAAGCGGGGAAACTGAGGTGTTTCACCAAAGTTAAACTGCTGGAGTGAGAATTTGGCAAGGCAGTTTGCCTCTGCACTCACCCTGGTCCCCCGACACCAGAAGATCTTGACTTTTCAAGAGCTATCAAACTCTGAGATTTATTTCCCCATGCCTTTCCTGTGTGTAGGTATTTAAATTCTCACCTATGCTTTGGGAGAGAGGGGAGCGCAAAGCAAAGCAAAAAAAAAAAAAAAAAAAAAATATAAGTGATAATTCGGTGTAAAAGCGTGCAGTTCAAAAGCTAAAGCTCCCATTGGAGAACAGGAAATTTAATGAGCTTTTAATGGAATGCAAAGCTCAGAGTAGTAAATTATTTGTTAGTTGACTATGCAATCAGCATGCTGATTAAGGTTGCTTGGGTTTTGGTTGGGTTTTTTTACTAAACATTAACTGAACGAAAACGGTTAGTCCTTGTTCTGCTTGGGGGGCTTTCGTGAAGCAAATGGACTTTCAGAGCAGAGATTTTCAATGAAGGTGAGTGCACTCCAGGTGTCATTTGAATATGGTGATAAAATACTTCTGATAAATATTTAAAAGCGTTTTAAATCCACAATGGTCGCCTAGTGTATTGTGAACTCTGTTTAAAGAAACAGTGGGCCTAGAAAGGCCTTCCATCAGTCCCTGTTTCTTCTCTGGCAAAGGATACTATGTTTTATTCGGTATTTTTTTTAGCACCCTGGGACCTGCAGATTTCAGAATTTGGAGGCTCAATCTGCAAAAGGAAATAAAAAATCTCAAGAAGAAATTACTGTTCCCGGCAGAAAGTATAATTAGAGCTTTTCTAAATCCATCAGCAATACTTAAGCACCTAAAATTAGGCTGTTTTTTAATATCAGAATCTTGGGGGTTTATGAAGGGAAATCCGTTCTTTTTTCTTTTTTTTTTTTTTTTTTTTTTTTTTTTTTTTTTTTTTTTTTTTTTTTTTTTTTTTTTCTTCTGTGCAACGAGATTTTCTTTTATATTACTGGACTCAAAGAAAAGCAGCAAGCCAAAACTCCAGTGTCATTAACACCACAATAGGGATGGTAGTAATTGTAAATATTTAGCCTATTGAATCCTCAGACAAACCTTGGATTGCACAGATCAATCCACATATTAACTGAGAATGCGCCTCTTTTAAGACAATGTTTATCGGTTTTGTCTCCGGCCTGCTTTGGTCTTGCAGATTTACTGGAGAGTGAAAGGCAAATTTAAACCAATAAATTTAAAAAGAAGAGTTGTGAACTGGCAGCTTTGTGGTTTATTTTAACGACGACAAAGTTCCTTATCTCTAAACCCCAATTAGTTAAATGGTCGCGTGATTCACTCACAATGACCAGATACCTTTAAAATCCGATAAATATCTATGTGCTTTAACTCTTACTTGTTTATGACCCAAGAGGTTAAAAGCCTTTGACTGGCATTTGACTTCTGACCTCATATAAATGTTATCTTATCAGTTCCTGCTTGTTAACTTCTATTGAGTGCTTGTCCCTGATGACTGTTAGATAAAAGGGATTTTATTATATTTCCTATTGAAACTGAACAGTTTGCTTTGTTCTTTGCCTGTAGTCTCTGCCCACATAGTAACCTTGCTACGTACCGAATTTTTCTGGAGACTAAAATCCAAACTATTTACAGTTCACAGTAAGCTTTATATTTTTCCTAAACCCGCTGGACTGAATTTAATGCTTTGTGATGGAGTTTGGCCTTTTTTGTTAAGTTTCATTTTCATCATTGAGCGTTGCATTTAATTTTTTGTCATAATTTTTAGCTTAGATTTCGAGCAAGAGGAGAGGAGCTAATATGCTTCTGCAGAAATACATTTTCTTGCCGGAATTTGAGAAGCCTGCCTAAGGATATTTTAAATATTCAGATATATTACTCTCATTGCAATTTCTAATCTGCTAAACGACGTCTCTGTTGCGTAGGTCTGCTCAAATTCCCTCTTTCCTGTAGAAGCGATCTCTTTTACACTAGGAACTCGCTTGCACTTTGTTGTCCTCCTCAGGCAACCAAACCTGTCGATATTAATACGATGACTAACGTGCGCAGCAAAGGTTGCTCCAGACAAACATATATGATATTCTGTTCTATTTGTATAAGCTTAACAATTTTTAGTACTTCTTGCATAGGCTTTGGGAGAATGTAGTTTTTCTGGCTGATTTGCTGATGAGCACTTTCCATTAATTTCCTTATAGAAATTTGGCTATAATCATACAGAAATAATGATGAAGCAGCCATCTTCTGGGTGTCATACCGCACTTTTTCTTCTTGGTTTTATTCCACCCGGTCTTTCTATCTACTGTCTCACTTCCTTCCCTCCTTCATTAGCCTCGAATATCATACTCGAGATGCAAAAAAAGATATTTTTGTTGTTTCATAGAAAAGTTGCCTTCCCCTTTGTCACTTCAGGCCATCGCTGCCAGATGGTTGCAAGGAAACTACATTCGCCTTTATATTTACTCATACATATGAATGAAACTTCTGGATTTTTTTCCCCTCATTTTATGGCTTTCTGTGGACATATATTTACAGAAAGCAAATATGCAAGCAAAATATTATTCTTGCGGACGAGATTTATTTGCGTGCAAACTAACGTGCAGGTGAACCATTCATGAATGACAAAAAATGGGAAGGAAATCTCCTGGATGCTCTCTCTCCCAAATTAGCTTTGTTCTGGTACTTCTAGTATCCATTTAAAGACCCATTTACTGTTTTAATCGTTCACGTTGTCTCTGTGGAAAGCTTGAGGGCTTTGGCTCTCGTTAGAGGCCATCCTATTTCAGCCTGTCTGTAGTATTTCAACAAAAGAAACATTTAATGAAATTCTGAAAGTGTTGGATGTTTTGAAAGTATCGACCCCAAAATTAAGTGTCCCTTAAAAACCAAAACAAAACAGGCTGTTTATTGTGAATTATTAATGGCGCCAACCAGTATTGTGCGGCTCCCACCCAGTTAAAGCTTTTTGCAAGGAGAGCTAAAATCTGAAATTCAAATCTCTGCCACCAAATACGTGAGAGTAAGTGTGTAAAGCTATTTGCCAATGAAACAATTGGCGTCAGCAATACCGTCATTAGCATGCAGACCGTTCGGTTCAGCTGTTACAGACATTATTGATTATGCCACGATTAGCAATTCCCTAGCAAGTAGCAGCTTGAGCATGGCGGGGTTGAACTTGTTTGAAAACTTGCAGGGGAAACGGAAAAGTTTTGGTGTTTTTTTCCTTTTAAAAAGTGGGGCTGAAGCCTCTAAACGCAGAATAAAGCAGCAACACTAATTAGTGTGTGTTCCGTAGGCTCTTTCTAAATGCAAAGCGCGTCGGAAAGGCCAAGTGTTATTGATGACTCTGAGCACACGGATAATTCGTGACACTGTGTTTCAAAGTACTGACCCACACGCGACCCTCACATACCCATCGCCCTAAAAAAAAAAATTAAAAAAAAAAAAAAAAGCCAAAGAAACAGCGAAACACCCAACTCCCCCCTCCCCAAAAAAACGGAACCCCAAACCATCTGACAGCAACAAGAATAAGAATCTGTTCTTTATCTCCTTGCCAACACCACAAACCAAACTTTTGTTTCTCCTGGCTCTGGAGTATTTTTCTAAATGTTTTATAGACAACGAGCTAGAACAAAACGAGAAAAATGATGCTGATTAAGAGGAAAACAGTGATCACCCCCCACTCAACCCCCCATAAACAGAGCACGTCCCCTCTGTGTTAGTACAGGGCTCAGCAAAAGACACCATCAGCATCGTTCCTCGCCGCGTTTATTTGAGAGGCCTGGACTTGCGCGTGACACACATAGCTTCTTCTTTCACCGAAATTCATCAGACTTACTTAATCCCGGGAAAAAGCGGGTGTGCACCTCCCTTGGCCACTGCAGTGGGAGCCGGGGGATGCGAATGGGGTGGGGGGAGCAGCACTTTTAATTCCGGTGCAAGAAGACTCAGTATCACACTTATTGTAATGATCATCACCATGATCTCGATGGGGAGAAGTTTCCCCCTTGTCCCACCGGGCTCCGTGGGAGCCTATGCTGCACTTTGGGAGCCCTCCTCCCTCAGAGGGGTGCTCATTAGTGCGAGGGTTTCTTCTCCCCGGGTGAGAGCAGATCGCATCCTGTAATAGATTGATTTCCTTGTGTACAAAGATAATTAACTCATTCTTGTCCTCTCGGCGGTATTAGCCCGATGTCCCGCAGGAGGCTACGAGGCCACCCAGCCCGGGTGCAGCCCCCTCCTCGCCTTTTTCTGGGCGAGAATGAGCCCTCAGGTAACTCGCTTCCTACCCCTGGCAGTGGGTCTCACATCCTTTGCCTCGACATCCCCTAAATCACAACCAAGGGAGGGGGCAGGCAGATTTGGACCCACAAATCCTGCCCTGGGCTTTGTTCAGGGCAAGGGGGGCAGGGCCTTTTTTGGCTGTTAGCAGCTCCCAGCCTATCATCCCTCACTGACTCCTCCCCTTCCCCGGGGAGCTGGCTTGGCGCATTTGGGAAGCATCCATCCCTTCCACCCCTGCCACAGGGAAAGTCAGATTCGGAGACATCCCTATTTTCCTTTTGTAGCCCAAAGCCAAGAAGCATTTGGGCTATTAGGGCAGGGCAGCTTCCGCAAAAAGTTTATTCGAACCCCAAAGGCATTAATTTAGGGCTCAGGATGGCAAAAGAAAAGGGCCCTGCTAGAAATTAGCCGCCTGTCCTGGTATTTGGAGAACAAGAGTGACAACTTATTGGAAGTTCTCAAGGAATAATTTATATTTCACACTCCAGCAGGCAGGTGATTTGAGATTGTCTGTTAGCATAACAAAGGCTCTGAGCCTGTGAACTTCAGAAACCTTTCGACCTCTTAGCTGCTGGCATGAATAGCCCCCAGCCCTGCCTATAGAGATCTCCCAGAGCTCCCCTGTTCGTGGCTAAATTGTTAATCAGGGTAATTTAATATAGTTTTCAATATGCTCCATCTCTTATTGGGTAAGGTATTCATGGAACTCGCCCCCTCCCTAGAGAGAAGTTCTTTATTCAAGTGCAAGAGGGGCAGCTGCAGAGTCCCAACACCCACCCCCTTTCCCCACCAACTTCCACACTGAGAGCTGCACTGTCCCACAGCACCCCTCAAACCAAACCCCCTGCCAGCATCTGCAGCACAGCCATAAACAACACCCCCTCAGTATCACAGCACCCCAAATCAAATGGGACTCCTCATTACTGCACTCCCTCCTCTATCAGGGCCTGTGACCCTGACATTAAACATACACTTGATTTGTATAACGTCATTGTCATTGTATATCTATATTTTCTCCTAGTCTTTTCATTTCTTGGTGGGTTTTTCTCTCCTCGGAGTGAGCTGCAGCTCAGATGATCACTTCAAGGCATTTCTAGGGAGAGATGGGGGGATTTATTTTTCCTTTGCTATTACTTGGGGTATCCTCTCTCTCCTTTATAGCACTCACCCTGTGAAAAATTACTGGGAAGGAGTTTTTGCACAGAAAACTTAGGGAATGAGAGCATTGAGGGTGATTGATTGTTTTGCAGTGTATCCTGCTGTTTAGGTTATACTTCAGACTGCTGGCTACCTTTTGTCAAAGCTGGTGAATGGTGGGGAAGAAGTCTGTGTTTTCTGTTTGCCATGCAAGCAACATGGTCATACAAGGATGTACGGTCTGAGTGATGCCCAGGGCGAATTTTCCCATGGACTTGAGCTGCAGTGTGTGTGGATTCTCGATATGCCTCAATAGCAAATAGCTACTGATGCACGGTGGGAGCAGCACCCCCTAAAGTAAAGTTAGTCAGGTTCCTTTAAAGTGTTTAAAATTCTATTTATACCTAAAAGTCTTGGGCTAATTTGGTCTTCCAACAAAATCATGAAAGGTAACACATGAGTGTGAAGACAGACAAATCAGGAATACATTTTCTGTATTTTACTTTCCCAAAGCAGGGATTTTACATCTTTGCATTTTATCTGCTTATTTTTACTTCCACCATTGTGCTTGTGGACATCAGTGACACAGCCAATGTTCTTAATTCCTTTTTTATTATTACTATTATTATAATTACTTTTTGAAGTGTCATGTTTGTGTGTGTCTTCCTTGTTAAAATTTTCATAGATCTCAGATTTTTTTCACAGCATTTTCCAAAACACAAAGAAAAAACCTAAATCAAGATAAGTTTTGTGTTTCTAGTATTTGTCAGATACCTTTTGAACAATCAGATACTCCAAATAAGTAAATAGTCACTTCACAGAAATTCAAGAGGTAGCCACTGGTTTGTTTTAATTGTGAGAAGATAAAATAACAGCATTTTTTCCTGACTTTTTGCTCATTAAGGCTTTTTTCTCTTTCTCATTGGACTTTTCATCACAAACCATAATCTGTATCTATTATTTCACATTTGCATCTCAGAATTTCTGTTACATTTTCTTTGAGCAGTTAATAAACCTACAGCAGAAGGTGGCTTTGTTTTGTGTCCATAAAAAAGTATATTTCCACATTCCCACCCAAATATTTTTAGATAATTAAAATATTATACCTTGACTGTAAGTCAAATGATTTCTATTCTGACAACAAATTTGGAGATGTTTTGCTTATTTGGTGTTTTATTTTGTAGGTTGTTTGTTGGTTTGTTTGTCTGTTTGTCTGTTTGTTTTTGGTTTGTTGTTGTTGTTTTAAGTTTAATTTTGGTTTGTTGAATTTTTTTATTCCAGTAATTAAAGAACAGGATTTCTGCAACTTAGGACATAGCTTCTCAGATGGCTGTTTCAAAGCTGCTTTCATCTAATGGTACAGTTCAGGCCTATTGTATTGAAAAAAGGATGTATATTTGGGATGATGTTTGACAGCGAGAATGAATGCAGACACCAGAACAATTATATTACAATCCCGTTGGGAATGCCAGCACCAAATTTAGCCAGACTGATAGGGCACTGTCTAGACGGTCCCTTTTGTGTATCAGCTGGTTTTCCCCTCCTTTATTGTCCAGCCTGAATGTATGGCTGGAACCTGCATATGGAGCCCAAACACAACCATTCCTGCAGCCATATTTCGCTGTAAAAAGCAAACAACCCCCCCCCAAACCCAGCTCATCCCTCAACCATGTCCCTGTCAGAATAGTTATAAAACAGAAAAGCAAAAAAACCTCTTGGTTTTGCACCAAGTATGTATTTGTGCACCCATATAGGCACAAATATGCTTGTAAATAACTATTCTGTGATTAAAACTGTAATTTGTTATAATTATCACTTGAGATGATAGGAAATCCTGGCTTTCTGTGGAGAGGGAGATGTGGCTTCTTTTAGGGGGGTGCATTGTTTTGTAGAAGACATGTAGATGAGAGTAGAAACATTGCTTTCTTTTAATGTGCTCCACTTCTTCCCAAAATAAGATAGAAGCTGGATAAAACAAGCAGGTAATGTACAGAGGAAATTAGGATCTGCCAGATGTGCAAATTACAGCCTTTCATTTCTGAAAAGGGCAAAGGATAAAAAGAGGGAATATTTATTAAATGTTTATGCTGTAATTAGCAGTGCAGACTGCTCAGCTTTTCACTTACTGAGGCTTATCACTTACTGACTGGAACTGGACCTCTGCTAACCATTTGTTGGATCATTTCATTTACTTCAAAGGAGGAAGCCTCAAAAACACAAGGAAGAAATTGCTACAGAATTTGGCTTTGTCAGTTAATATCCATCTTGCCAGTATGTATGAAGGGGGTTTTTATTTTGCCACTAAAACCTAATAGTCACTTAAGCCAGAAACAGCTGCTGATAACAAAAAATAGTAAAAAAGACCCTGTAAAGATTCCATGCTGAAGAAGTTTTAGAATCAGCCTCACACACAGACTGGGGAAGATCTGTGGACTTGCCAAGCATATATCTTTATCATCCGAAAATGGCACTTGATGTGTAGGTTATTCCCTGTGATGATTTTGTTTGGCCTTGGCAAGATGCCTGCTACCTATCACACTGAGCCATAATGGCTTGATTTTCACTCATCTTAATTGCCTGTGCCCATAGGAAACCCCTGTGATTAAACTGATACTGCTACTTCTAAAGCACCCCTGGAATGAATGCCCTAGAAGAATCAGGTGGGCTGGTTTTACAACAAGTAAGTGTGTGTTCTTGTGATCTGCAGTGTGAAAGCCTGATAACCAGTGCTGCACACTGACAGGTTATGGTGTGAAATTGCTCTGTCCTTCTTGTCCCTTGCACAACGAGGAGGAAAGAGACAGGAATTTTCACAGTGGTATCTATCATCCCCAAAGCAAAGGGCATTCACCACACCATGCTTCTCACTGCCTCTTGTCTGCAGATATCCCTTCAAAAGAGGAGTTTTGACAAGGGCCTTGCAGGGCTCAGTTGCTGTGTCAGATGGGTTGGAAGCCAGTGTTGTAAAGAGGGCGTCTTCCCACTAAGTATATGTCTGTGGAGGAAAGTGGAGGGCTGATGGGATCTGATAGGAAAATACAGTGACGTGTTGACTTTTGCAAATGGAGCACCACCAGACTAAAATAATCATGTTAATTGAAATTAACTTATGAGAACTTGGTCAGAGCCCAGTGACAACCAACCTATGATTTTCTCTTACCACTGCTGTGACTGTGAGAGCAGGTATGCTGTTCTGATATTCTCATGTCTACTCAGAGAGAGAGACAGAGAAGCTGTGGTTGCCCTACCCCTGGCAGTACTCAAGGCCAGGCTGGAAGGGGCTTGGAGCAACCTGATCTAGTGGAAGGTGTCCCTGATTTGGAACTAAATGAGTTTCAAGGTCTCTTCCAACTCAAACCATTCTATGATTCTATAATGCATATAAAACCATTTCTCTGTTTGCTTTCTCTTTTTCTCTCCTCCTCCCAACTGACTGTAAAGCTGGTGTCTCCAAGGCTGAAAATAAAAGCATAAGAAAGCACCTATATCTTAGCTGTGTGCACTGCTCTTAACTGGTGGATAAACATCCACTTCTCTGGTTTTCCAGGTCATGATGCCCCAGCTCTCCCTGCTCAGGGTCTAGCACAAAACCTCCTGTTGTGAGCAAATTAGGTTCTGATCTAAAAAATAAAACTAAAAAAAATCAGTTAGTTTCCAAGTTTTGGTGAACACAGAAGGCTGCACAAACCTGCAGAGTGATTTACTGCTTATTCTTGGTAAGTCAGGCAAGATAAATGGTTGTGGAATTATGATTACAATTACAGGACTGTGGAGCTGGAAGAATAAAACCCCCAGCAGTTCAGGGTGACTGATCGTCACCAATGTGGGTTGCCAGCATGGGTGCACACGACCATTGCAAAGCCAGACCCATCCCAATGGAGGGTTCACAGAATAAAAGCCACTTTGGGGCAGAGTAAAGCAGCTGCTGGTGGCAGGGAGGACACTGGGAACCTGGACAGTTAGCAGGTCATGTATATATGACCAGCTTTGTCAAGGCACAGGGTGATTTCAGCTGATTCCCCAGCAAAGAAATTGTGCCAATGCCCCAGTCATGGCTTGAGGTGCATTTTAGCTGTTTAGGGCTATAATATGAAGAAAAGCAGGAAAAGTCATGTGAGATATTGCCCTGTGAATGCCAACTGACAGTGCTGCACACGCACCATTCCTGTTAGATTCTTTTACTGAATCATACACTATTTTACCCAAAGAGGCATCTCTGGAGGCTATGTTATCCCATCCTGCTCTCAGACTGGTCCTGCTGGGACAAGCTGATGCCACATCCAGGTGAGTTCAGAATAGCTCCAAGGGTAAGAGGCTGCAGCCCACCTGAGTAACCTTCACGGTAATAAATAATTAAACAAATAAAATAAAGACAATAAAATAAAAAATAAATTAGTAAAAAATAAATAAAATAAAATATTAAAATATAATAAAATAAAGGTCCCTTGCCAAACTTGGTAGCTTGCTGCCTGAAGTATCCTAGCACATCTGCAAGAAGTACCATATGCTGGAAGATTCAAGACAGGGTTGGACAGGGCTTGGAGCAACCTGGTCTAGTGGAAGGTGTCCCTGTCCCTGACAGGAGGTTGGAACTGGATGATCTTTAAGGTCCCTTCCAACACAAACCAGTCTGTGAGTCTATGGTAAGTGTCCAACTGAGACGATAATTAAAAAACTACAACATGGAATCCAGGTGCTCAGCTATCCTAGCAATATTTGTCATATAAATGCCCAGAAAACTTATGCATGCAGTGCTTTAATAAATAGCTCAGAAGTCTTCCCAAGTGTTAATCTGAGTTGAGTTGAGTGTGTCTTTTTCCATATGGTGATGCTTTACTGTGACCAAGCTTAAGTTATGAGAGCAGGCACAATGCAAAGCCACTCTCTCCACCTTTGTTTCCCCATTGCCTGGCAACAGTTGTCTCTCCTTTCTTCCTCTCTTCCTCTCATTTTTTCTTATTCCTAAAATAATCCTTTTATATCAGCACAGCTAATAGGGTTTTTATCAGTCCAGACCCTTAGTCTGTCATAATTCTGTTTTTCCAGTCACCCTGTTTGTTCAAGTTAGAGTAAAATTATTTAAATCATTTTCTTGTAATCCCCAGTTGTTTGCAGATAAAATGATTTACATGTTTGTGAGCTATCTGGTGTGTGCACAGTATTGCAGAAGGTTTTTCTTTGGGGATTACACCACAATTTAAGTTTATTTTCTTGTTTTCTACATCATGTTTTGATCTCCTAAAGGAAACAACTTGCTCTCTTTATCTCTTTTCTTTTCCTTAAGAAAAATTGCCTACTTTTGTCTACATTTATTTAAGAGAGTAATGTAGTTTATCAGTTTGCTTATTTGGAACAAAAATTGAATTGCTGTTGGGAGACCATATGGTAAAACCACTTGTTTTTTAGGTCTGTGGTAAAAGAAATTCAGGAGATTTTTACCTATAAATCCTATATCTGACATTGAATATTTGGTCCAGAGTCTGATCCTCATTGCACTACCATAAAGTTGGCATATTTCTGTTAAAGCTTGCAGAGTTACATAACAGTAAAGAAGGTGATAGTAAATTGAAATCAGCTGTGTAAATGTCCAGTAGAGTTGGGTTGAATTCAGTTGGGGTTTTTTTATGTGAGTGGTTGGTGTATCTAATATAATGGAAGACAATGAATAAATATCACATCGTTTGGCATGGGTTGTGAATGAGTCGATCAGTCATTCCCCAATCATTGCCATAGATTGCCAAGAAATTTCCACAATGTGGAATATAAATGGTTTTTTTCATTGTTGATTGGTTGGTTTAGGCTTTATTGAAGAATTTATCTGAAGAACAATGCATGTACAATGACCATTCTGGTTTGGGTGGACATTAAAGATTCCACTATGCTTTTCTGGTTCACAAAAATATAGGCTGCTGCACCAGCCATGGAGTGTGTCCTCTGCTTGTAGACTTTCAGCTGTGCAAAGGCGTATTTCCCCTTCGTAGCTGTTATTGTGTTTAATTCTGGTTTATTTTATATATAAAAGTTATTATATTCATTAGTATTAGTAATAGATATTTAAAAATGCATACATCCAAAGTAACGAAGAAAATTCTATGGTGATGAATTTGTCACAAAGAATTTCAATTTCCTAGTTTTGGTGAATGCAAATGATAGGAACTTTATCAAGATCAAACTTTACCCAACAACAAACTTTATAGGAACTAAAGATGTATTTTATACAACAACAACAACAAAAGTACTTTAGTCTATTTTTACTCTTTTTTTTAAAAAAAATATTTTGCAGTTATCTTTGAGACCATTAAAACCAGGTATCTGCTCGTTCTGCACAGTCAAATTTAATCCACTTAAAGAAGGCTACAAAAGGCCATTTTCTTATGCCCCTTTAAAATGCGACTAACCAGAAGGAGAAAAAAACAGACTGAAAGACTGCTGACAATAATCCTGGATAAGCAGAGAGATAAACACATTATTTAAGTCCTTCCTACAGCTTGCTGAATCTTCTGCATTTGACAGCAGTCATGGGGGGCCTGCATTGGGCCTGCTAAGGAGGAAAGTGGGTGAAAGGCTGCTGAGACTGATTCACTTCTTGCACCTGCCTTGGTTGGTACCTTCAGGCAAAATGTTTTCGACTCCTTATGAGAAGAAGATTTCACACTTTTTTTATTCATTTTAGGAACTCTGCCTCCTCCTTGGTCTTTTTTTCCTTCCCTGCAGTACAAGATAAATATAGATCCTCAGAACTGTTTGGGTTGTTTCCTTTAATAAGAAATAAGCAATATTCAAATAATTGAGTTACTAATCCATTAGACTAAAGTTTGGTCTCCCTTCTTCAGGTAATCTGAAAAAGAAGTGGTCCAAGAATATGCTAAACCTGGGAAAGCAGAAGCTAATTTTAAAACAAGCTACTTTAAAATGCTATTTTAAAACGCATATTCTGCTATAAACATTTTTTTGCAGTACTGCAAAGTTTTACCTTAAATAGCTGAAGACTCCAACACAGGAAAACAGATGCCTCAGATAAAGCCGATGGGCAGAACATTTATATCCTGACTCTGAGCTGCTTGGTAATTGCAGTGATGAGATTTGCCACTCCTTTCATACTTTTTTTTTTTTGTCATTTTTTCCCTCTTCCCCCCAGGTCTGCAAATGCTTGGAAAAAAAAAAAAAAAAAAAAAAAAAAACCAAAAAAAACCAGAAAAGGAATTTCTTCTGTGGCTTGCAGTTTTCCCATATATTCAAAGAGAATGATTTTACTATCTGCCACCTTAACTGACGACGGAATTAGGAGTTTTATGTGTGTATAAAAGGGATTTACATCCCTTTAGGGGATTCATCATGTACTTCTAGCCTCTAAAAAGTCCATGGGAAGACTCTCCAGGCAGCATGTATTTACTTCCTTAAAAGTTATGTTTGGACTTTCGAGGATTTCGTTGCTCTTTCCAAGCCTGCTGTATTTTGACTGTTAGTTACTTAGAGAACTTGGCTCTACAGGCAGAGACAGATAAAAAATAGTGTCTATGAAATATTTTAACACTGTCTTAACCACTCCTAAGACATTTTTTTTGGTAAGTGCACATTATCTATAAAGAATGCAGGATGCAGGGGTTCACTGCAAACATTTCAGCGATACTCATCTGCATGGCACTGCCTTGTCACAGCACAGTCAGCCATGTGTAACATGACCAACCACTTTTACATGAAGAAAATCTGCATTTGAGGCTGAATCATATATTCTGTGTATGTCAGAAAGTAGAGTCCTTCTATCACTTATTTGATACAACATTTTCTGCTAGTAAACATTAAAAAGAAGATGTTCTTTCCTGACCTCTGGCTTTCTTCAGCCAGTTTTCACTCTGCCTCTTGTGAGATACTCTCAGTTTTTCCTATAAGAATATGTCTGCCTTTTTCAACAAGTTTTATTTCTTTTTCCTTCCCTTTCAAAGTAGAGGTGGCTAAAGGCTGTGGTCACAGCCTTCAAAGCAGGACCACCAGGTCCAGCCAGAAAGGCAGTGGGGCTCAGGCAACTCGCCGTTCAGTAGGGCTTTCCAAAGCCATCAGACCACATCTGAAAGAAAATTTCTGTCTTTTCTTATTTGTGTTTCAACATTTAGGTGTTCATATAAACACTGAAGTATTTCATTTAGGAAATTACTGTAAGAGCAAAACAGAACCTGAGGCCATGAGAAACCACAGTGATTTTCCAGCCTTTTAGGGTTATATTGCATACATTAAGCCAGAGATGTTTTTATCCCTATATGGGAATGGAAAGCATTCTTCCATTCATACTTGACTGTATTGGAGAGAAAATACCCTGAAAAAATATGCTTATTGTGTGGCACTGCCAGGTACTATTCTTCCTCTGTTTTTGCAAGTCATTTGATGTTTCAGTAGAAAAGTCATAGAATCAGAGAATGGTTTCTGTTGGAAAGGTCCTTTAAAGCCCATCCAGTCGTAACCCCCTGCCGCTGGCAGGGACACCTTTTACTAGACCAGGTTGCTCCAAGCGCCGTTCAAACTGGTCTTGAACACTGTAAGGAATGGGGCAGCCACAGTATAGAATTTTCTTTCCTTCAGCATCCTCTTACTTTCAGTTGCTGTTTCACAGTCCTGGACATCAGTTCAGCCCTTGCTCCTGCTCCATCACCTCTCTGATAACCAAGTTGGCTCACAATGTTCCATCTTACAGTTTATTACTTACTTATTACAGCTTATTATTACTCTTCATTTCCCTGATACAGTTGTCCGTAGGGCTGCACTGGGCACCAAGTCAATGAAATTACCCAACTAAGCAGATAAATAAACAAACCCTTCATTTTTTAGTTATTTTAAAGTGGATTTTTTGAGTCAAAATCTACTAAAATGCAAAGCAATTTTCCCAAATGATAGTTTTTTATCACCAAGCTCTTCTCCTTGCTCAGTCTCTTCTTTCCAAGACTCCAGTGGGGCCAGAAGGGGAAAGGGGAAGGATTTATTGACTCGTATAACCATTTAGGTTGGAAAAGACCTTTAAGATCAAGTCCAACCATTTATACATCTTTTAAATACCTTCAGCAACGGTGACTCCACCACTTCCCTGCATACTGGGAGTTGCTAAATGATGAGGGAGTAGGGGTGAATGGACTGAAGTACTTGGATCTCAGAGATATGGATGGTGGAAAAATTCCAAAGGCAGAATTTTTCCATGTTAGGCATTCTATAGCAGAAAAGCAGCTCCACTCACTTACACATCCAAAATTTCTTTACTGTGTTTCTTCACTACATTGACAACTGGGACAATTAAAAACAAAAATAATTAAGCTTTTCATGAGTTATAAAACATCAGTCATGTTAGTTCTGGTTTGTTTGTCCTTGCTGGGAGGGCTGCTGCCAAAGTTGCTTTCCCTAAGCATGTGTATGGTAATACAGCATCATGTCACATATGGACTTGGTCCCCTTGGCGGGGGGGACACTTTCCATAGCAGCCCTCCACCTTCAAACAGCTGTGCCCATGGACTGCTCTCCATTTGTCCCACACGTGTACTGTCCTCCCCAGGAGAAGTCTGCACTGGGTGCAGAAGGTAGGCTAACAACCTGCCCCTGCTGTTGCTGTGGTTCCTATAGAGGATCCTACAGTAAGTTTTGTGTGATGCTGTGTGTTTCCTATTGTGAGTAATTGTGTTTCAGTATAGACATGTAATGAATGTCTATCTGTCTGTAGCTATCTTCCCATCTCTCTATTTCTCTCTTTCTCTGCTGGAGTGTAATTCCACCTCTCAAGTCACACTATTACAGTCTCAAT
Source organism: Psilopsiagon aymara (assembly GCA_024733675.1). Lineage (NCBI taxonomy): Eukaryota > Metazoa > Chordata > Aves > Psittaciformes > Psittacidae > Psilopsiagon > Psilopsiagon aymara. The sequence goes on along the minus strand of JANRGW010053887.1, from coordinate 7,383 downwards.
TTTATGTCTGTTTTCTAAAAGCCTTGAATTAGGCTATTTGACTTTTCCTTGTGCTAATGTGCCCTCATCCAGGGAGAATCCTGTTTTGGAGGTAATATTAACATTTCCATGAAGTAGGAGAGCCGAGCAGGGGTGACAGACAAATATAGTAGACAGCAAGCAGATTTCTGCAGGGGGAAGCTTTAATCCAGCAATGACACTAGTCATCCATGATGTATGAATACATAGGGTTATTGTGATTAATGTTGATTAATGTAACAATGCTATTGCTTATTTCTTATGTTGTTTCTTATGGAAAATTTCACTTGAAGATGTTGCACACATCCAGTTGCAATGGGCTTGCTTGGGTTTTACAACATTGGGCCTAATGCAAGTACATCCAGGAAATCCAACCTCAGACATCTCTCCTTAGAAATACAATAAGACCTTCTGAGATAACTCCAGAGTTGTGCTGAAGGGAGATGCCCTGCAGCAGCACTGCATGCATGGCAGAACGAAAAAGGGTGGTGTGAGACTGCTAAATGTTGCTGTAGGACTTTGTGTTACCTCATTCCTTGCTCTTTTCTGGGTGATATCATATCCTGTGAAACACACAGCTCTAAATTAGCCTGTAAATCCTGCAGAGGCAGGGAACTCCCCCACTTTGTGCATATGCCACCAGTGAGTCCTCCTACTTCCAACACCTTCCAAGCATGGAGCATGACATAGAAAGACCTTCTCTCTTGCAGGATTGTGTCAAATTCTGTGCACTTTGGTTTTGAATTATTTTTAATTCTCAGATTTACAATTCCGAAATGGGGGATTTTACTAATTGAAAAAGTTTAATTGTGAAGATGGGTCACAACTGTGGGGTGTGCAACACACACAGAAGTCGAAGATGCTGTCATGTATGAAACAGGGGTAGTACATTCTAATGCGATTTTAATTGATAACATAATTATTTTTAATTATAGCTCAGCTAATTTCTTTTGAGAAATTAATTTCTTTAAATAATTAAGTAACTAAATAATATAAAAAAAACTTTCTCACATTCCTGGAGTGCAGTAGAAAGCTGACTAGATGAAACATCTGAGCAGTGTTTTACCGTGTGAGATTTAGGTTAAATTAAAAAAGAAATGGAAACAAGTTGACTTACAGTAGTTTCAATTTATTCAATAACAGGTCTTGAGTTAGTTTGAACTCATCATTGCTTTAGTGAGGAAAATAAATATTAAATAGAAGCAAAGTCAATCACATTTCAACATTTGCATTTTTACCATTGAGCATGTTTACCTGAATTATCATCTTGTAGCAGGCATCTCTGCTTTGCTTTGATCTTTGACTACCAAAGGTATTTTACAAGAAGCAGTCATTAAAAAACCCACACACAATTATGGCAATTTCTGTAAAGCTCATCAAGTAATATAAGGTGCAGGGCTTTTTATTTGAATTTTAATATGCTGTAGTGTAGAATTAAAAAATAATGAAGTGTTTTAAAGAATCCTCAGATTTTGCTTCTCTCCCCTCCTCCCCTTCGCACCCCCTCAGTAGAGCAGCAGGAGATGTGTGCTTATGATGTGAAGGATGATGGCAAAATGATCTAGATTTCCTATATAGCAGGAAGATTTATAGGTTGGGTAAGACACCAAGTGACAAAGCAATTGTACAATTGCACTAATAGGAATAACGCACTCTGCAAAGCTTCTTGCAGATGCTCATGCAAATATAGTTTGGTTCATTATCTCCTCTTCAAATTACGTTTATTTACAGCTCCAAAATATAACCTATGTTTCATTGTTTGAAATGCCATTGACTGAACTAGCTTTTTGCATCTCTATAGATATATTTTTTGTGCTATCAGAGAGCAGGGGAAAATAAATCTCTCATGTGAAACACTAATGTGCCAGAGAAAGGAGTCATAGAATCATAGAATGGTTAGGGTTGGAAAGGACCTTAAGATCACCTAGTTCCAGCCCCCCTGCCACGGGCAGGGACACCTCCCACTAAACCGTATCACCCAAGGCTCTGTCCAACCAGGCCTTGAACACCACCAGCAACGGAGCATTCAAAACTTCCCTGGGCAACCCATTCCAGTGCCTCACCACCCTTACACTAAAGAATTTCTTCCTCATATCCAATCTAAACTTCCTCTGTTTAAGTTTGAATATATTACTCCTTGTCCTCTCACTACAGTCCCTAATGAAGAGTCCCTCTCCAGCATCCTTATAGGCCCCCTTCAGATACTGGAAGGCTGCTCTGAGGTCTCCATGCAGCCTTCTCTTCTCCAGGCTGAGCAGCCCCAACTTTCTCATCTTATCTTCATAAAGGAGGTGCTCCAGTCCCATGATCATCCTCGTGACCTTCTCTGGACTTGTTCCAAAAGTTCCATGTCCTTTTTATTTTGAGGAACCAGAACTCACCAGCAAAATATAAATCTGCAAACTTCAACAAAACAAAGTTTGTAGTTAACTAATTAATTAATCACCCAGATTTGAATATTTAGCTGTTTTCAAGAGTTATTTTTACACTGATGAACAGTGTATGAGTATTTGAGAATTAACAGGTGACCCCCATGTTTCTTCTTCTCCCATTATGAAATATTATAGTCCAGCATAAAGAAAAAATAACTACATAAATTGTCCCTCATGTACTCATTGTAATATATATGTAACTTCTGATGTGCATTAGTAATAAAGGCAGTGCCATTCTCTGCCACAAGAGCATTGGACTGATGCTATTGTGGAGGTTTCTATACGTAGCTGGTTCAAATGCATTCAAGCACTGAATTAGTTTAAAGGAGGAGAGCTGGCGTTTTGATGCAAGTGACCCTGAACCACAACTGGTATGCAACTCACAATCCTTAGGGTAAAAAGCATTTGTACTGGAAAACACCTGACTTCATAGATTGCTTTTAAAACCACAGCCCATCAGATGACACCTTGTCCAAAGGGAAACAAGGGGTGGGAGTCATTTGGCCAAACATAGGCATAATTCTCTGCAACAATTATTCTCATCCAATGGTAGGCATCTAAAATAGGCCATTTAGCACCTAAAAGGTGCCTGTTCATGAGGGCAGACAGGAGAGACCAGGTCCTTTGTCAATGCCCTTGTCTGGTGGTGCTGAGAAGTCTGTCCTTGGGACCAGCTGTACCTGACCTTCCAGCGTGGTTGCAAACAAGTACAAAGTGGGATTTGTCTCCCTGAGCTCCAGCTTAAATCCACAAGGGAGACCCTCAGAGTCAGCAGGAGGAAGCAAGGCTCTCCAGTCTGCAGTATGCCATCTCCAAAATTAAGTGTCCCGTCTGTCACTGTGTCTGGGCAAGTCACCCGGGAAAGACATCTCTCCCCAGATGTTTCCTTAGATCCATGTAAAAACATTTTCATTACATTATGGAGGTGGTTTTTGCTATCCCACTCCAACTAAAAAGGTGATCTTTCTGGCTTTGTTGGATTTTTTTGTTGGTTTGTCTTGTGGCTTTGTTTTGTTCTGGGCTTTTTATTTGAATGGCTGCATTGTGCATGACCACAATAACACATCTGCTCATGAAATGGGAGTGCAAGACTCTGCTGCAAAGAATCAAGGGTGTGGGCATTTGTTCAAACGGACTGGTAATATATTGCTTGCAACCATCTGACAGATTGCTGACAGAGCACAGCTGTTTTACATGTTTGTGATTCCTTCGGCCACTCTGCACAATGGAGTGGGAGATACAACATGTGCAGATAAAGAGTTTGGCATCTGTTTTTTTCCACCTGTAAGCCAAAAAGACCAAAAAAATTAACAAGCTTCAAATGATGCTTTTGATGATAAATCCTACAAATAACAATTAATATTCTTATAGAGACTGAAGATAGTTCCATGTGAAATGAGAATTTTTATTTCCTACTGTCTTTTATGCTACATTTTTGCAAAGGCTATCAAACATGTCTTCAGTTACATGGACATGTACAGCATCACCCAGGCAATATTTCCTATGAACAAAGACATAATTCTGCTGTTTTGCACAATGAGATTTGCACTTTATTTCACTCCTTTACTTACAGAAATTACTGTGAACAAAACAGAAAAATTCTCTTCTTTCCTCAGGAAGGGAAACGTCCATAAGTGTAATCCCACATTGATTTATCTAAATGCATAGATAAAGGAGAAATCTTCTGCTAATTTCTATGTAACATTATAAATGACAGCCAATACAGAATTCCTTTCCATGGGTGAGATAAGATACCTTATATAATGTGTCTCTTAAACGATCGTTGATGAAGGACATAATGGCCTAGCTATTTGGGGGGTTTTGTTGTATATGGAGTGTTTATGAAAGGAGCCAGATCAACAGCTTTGGAATTGAAGCTTTCTTGATGAATATAAGGAAGGGTCATTTTGTGGATGTACAGGACTCGTTTTTCTCACAGCAGGTTGATGCTTTTTTCCCATTTGGAGAAGAAGACTTTGTATGTTCCTGTGACTCGGTCGTCTGAAAGAATGTCAAAGCTTTAGATAAAAGATCATGTATTTTTTGTACATCATTAAAGCTGAATTGACAGAGTATTGAGAGGGGTGTTTATTTCTTTGAGTTGCACGTTTTAATTATTTCTCCATCTAATGCTTTGGTTTAGTATATTAACGAATATTAGCAATGCAGTTTGCTTAAAATAAGGATATTAGAATCATAGAATCATAGAATAGTTAGGGCTGGAGTGGACCTTAAGATCATCTAGTTCCAATCCCACTGCCATGGCCAGGGACACCTCACATTAAACCATGCCACCTAAGGCTCTGTCCAGCCCAGCCTTGAACACTGCCAGGGATGGAGCATTCCCAACTTCCCTGGGCAACCCATTCCAGTGCCTCACTACCCTTACAGTAAAGAATTTTTCCTCATACCAATCTACACTTCCCCTGTTTAAGTTTGAACCCGTTACCCCTTGTCCTCTCACTACAGTTCCTAATGAAGAGTCCCTCCCCAGCATCCTTATAGGCCCCCTTCAGATACTGGAAGGCTGCTATTCAAACACTTTTTATTTTTTTGTATAAAAATATTTTGGGGTTTTTTTTTTGTTTTGTTTTTATTTTATATACTTTGTATTAGACTATATACTTTTTTGAAAATACTTTATATTTGAATATACAAATCTTCAAATATTCAGATATTTTTGAATAATTTCCAAAATATTTCTTGAGAAAAAAATTCCTGATATAAAAATGTTTTCCTTATATTTTTTTGAAAAATATGCTTTTTTGAGAATATTTTGCATTTGGATATACATTTTTGCATTTGTATTTGATTATCAATTTGCATATATTTGTATGTATTTGAATATCAGTACTTCCTGGTGGAGGAAAATATTCTACAATACTTGCTCCATAAGCACTGGCAATCTGTAGTTGCCAGCAGTGGGTACATTATAACAATTTCAGTTGTTTGTGCTGGTTAGTATTTTGGTGTTTATGCCCATTAAAACCAGCAGTGTCATTTTTATCTGCAGACCTCTTTTTTTTTTCCCAAATATGGACATAACAGTAGATGCTTGTGGTGGAAAGCTGGAGATTGCATGCAGATTCTGGAAACATGTATTGTGTGCAACTTTGCAGCACATGCATGGTACAAGAGGCTGGAAATCCAGCTCTGCCTGGAGTCCTCAGTTCTCTAATATTTTCCTGCAGGAGCATGCAGTATTACCCTGATTTCTCTTTTCTTTCCCATTTAGTTATACACATATTTGGACAATCTTCTTAACCTGTTTAACAGTAAACAAGTAGCTGCAGAAAGATTTGTTTCCTCTAACATTAACTCTCTTGAAGTGAGATGTCCAATTTAAACAAGCTGTGTTTAAGGTGCTTGTGTGTCATCCAGGTGATAAATGATCCTACCTCTTTGAACTCTGATTTCTGGAGGCCCCATTCTCTATTAGGTAATCCAAACTAGCAGAGATTAATCTCAGTGTAAATGCCAAAACTCCACTGTGTCTGCAAAATTGCATGTGCAAAGGAGAGGCCGCCAGAATTAAAAAAATAAAGATGCATAGCTACCTTACTTCCAGGCCCGAAAAGTTGAGTTTTATAACATAAGTACATATGTAAATATTCACACTTGCTTTTGTGGCATAAAGGTACTTGCACATAAACTCAGAATTTATTAATACCTATATGTGCACATGCACAGAGATGCATGGGGAGATGATGCAAAAGCAAGCCTATAACTATCATCCTTAAGATGACAGCTGTAGGAGCACAACTTTAGCCTGTAGACTGTTCCTAGGATTAACTTCATTTTCGCTTCCAAAGTGAATGCTTTTTATCCACTTGAAGACACTTATGTGGCCAGGTATGCAGTCCAATTAGCTGGAATGAATAATAAAAAGGGAACAGTTATTTATGTGGAGAATACATGATTAGGATCAATGAAGAAAAGATGTGCTGTTTTGGGATTTGCTTGCTTATTCCTGGTGAACATATACAATCAGTTATAGGACAATGCTGCTTGGTTTGTTTTCTCTGTTCTTTCCTACTTACTGGGTGTTCAAGGAAGTGCTGGGGCTGGAGAATGTCTGTGTCCATTTACAAACACCCCCTATGAAAGCCCTGAGCTCAGGCTCCCAGCTGCAGCTGGGTCCAATTCCTCACATACATGCTTCAGCCCCAGCTCGGTGAGCTGGTGTTACACTATCTGCTTTCTGCTCATACATGTCTCCTTGTGGTATCATGGACCGACATATTGAATAATTTATTTCTGTTCTGAGCTCATTGATGTTAAACCCTAAGCTGGCATCTTTAATTTTATTCAAGATATCTCTGTTCTGAACCAACCATCCTCACTTGCATAATGTAATGTTCTCTTGCCTTGTGACTTCAGCAGTGATTTTCAAAATGCAAACTAACTGCAAAAAATTCATCCAGCTTGCAAAACAAGTGACATGTACCCTGCATGGAGGTAATTGTCAAAGAGAAATTAAGGTTATAGCTTTAATACTGAACTGCAATTATAAATAGTTTTTCCAGCTTTCCTTTTACACTCAGAGTTTTGGGAGACAGGGAACAAGAGTTGGAACATGCTGCCTCATCAAACACAAACCTTCTCAGAAAAGAGCATATGAAGTTTAATGGTGTCAAAACCCCAAAGGGAGTTTCATTTGGGTTAACTGTGATACACAGAAGCATAAAGAAGGCATTAGAGCTGGCACACCCTGGTGGACTGCAAATTGGCAAAACACAGGAGATTCAAGGACCAGAAAGAGAAAACATAATTAGTAAGAATACATTGGATAGGTTCATGAGTGGTAGATTCAGAGCAGGCTCATGGAGGTTATTTCTGACCAGGTGCAGTTTTCCTGTGGAACTTCGTAGCAAGGAGTTTTGTCTATGCTGAAAATGGCTGTAAATTAAATTTAATTTAAATACAGTGGTGG
>JANRGW010053882.1:47557-73474 GCA_024733675.1 Psilopsiagon aymara | reverse complement strand
ATCAGGTTGGCATCAGCCCACCTCACAAGCGTGTCAAGGTCCCTCTGGATGGCATTCCTTCCCTCCAGCGTATCAATTGAACCACACAGCTTGATGTCATCGGCAAAGTTGCTGAAGGCACACTCAATCCCACTGTCCATGTCACCAACAAAGATGTTGAACAAGACCGGTCCCAACACCGATTCCTGAGGACTTGTTACTGGTCTCCAGCTGAACATGGAGCCATTGAGCACAACTCTTTGCATGCAGCCATCCAGCCAGTTCTTTATCCACCGAGAAGTCCACCTATCAAATTGATGTCTCTCCGATTTAGAGATGAGAATGCTGTGTGGGACAGTGTCAAACGCTTTGCACAAGTCCAGGTAGATGACATCAACTGCTCTACCCCAGTCCATCAGTTCCATATCCCCATCCTAGAAGGCCACCAAATTGGTCAGGCAGGATTTCCCCTTAGTGAAGCCATGCTGGCTGTCACCAAGCACCTGGTTCTTTTTCATGTGCCTCAGCATGCCTTCCAGGAGAATCTGCTCCAAGATTTTGCCTGGCACAGAGGTGAGGCTGACTGCTCTGTAATTCCCTGGGTCAGCCATTTTCCCTTTCCTGAAAATGGGGGTTATATTTCCCTTTTTACAGTCATTGGGAACTTCACCTGACTGCCATGGTATTTCAAATATGACGGGCAGTGGCTTTGCAATTTCATTTGACAGCTCCTTCAGGACCCGTGGATGGATTTCATCATGTCCCATGGACTTGTGTATGTTCAGGTTCTTAAGATGGTCTTGAACCAGATCCTCTCCTACAGTGGGCCCAGGGTCTTCATTCTGACAGTCCCTGCGTCTGCCTTCCAAGACTTGGGTGGTGTGGTCAGAGCATTTGCCAGTGAAGACTGAGGCAAAGAGGTCATTAAGTACCTCAGCCATCTCCAAATCCAGGGTGTCTGATCACTCTGTGCCGCTTGACGGGTAATTATCCCAGCTGTAAATCCAATGAGCACTGAGTGAACTCTGTGGGTGGGTGACAATCTCTGAACTCCAAAGAGAGTGTTGCTTTGGCTGTTTCTGCAGTCTCTTGCCATGTGTCACTATATGAGCATCCCTTGGCAGTACTGCAGCTACACACAATGGGAGGGACCTGTCAGGTGTGACCACTGCTGGTGGGTCTTGCTATTTTTGTTTTCGGGTAACTTCTCAGCCTGATCTGCAAGTTCACCTCCAGCAGTGTGGAGTCGCTTCAGGCCAGCTCAGGCCATCTCTCTCTTTTAGAGACTTCCAGTAAGTTCTGTAAGACTTTGGGCCGGGCTTGTGGGGGGGGGTAACCACACGTAGCATTCAGCCTTCCACTGCTAACTCGTTCACCTTGGCACTCCCAGTGCATAGAGGATATTCCTTACCCTGAAACCTTTCCAATAAACAGGAGCAGTGGCTCTGTGCTTGCAGTCAGCATGTCAGACTCATGCAGATGCAAATGGCTTCCATGTTCAAGGTTAAGCTTAATTTGCTGAGCTGTCATGGGGCTGGTCAGGTTACATTTTGTGATCTGCCCAACACAAGCAACACGTAGTTGGCTTGCCTCTAACATTTAGTAGCTGTGTATACATGCACAGTCATACCCACCACACACAGATACAGGTTTCTTCTATGACTGTTTAGCTCTCTGCTTGGACTTCAACACATTTCTGGAGATTGCACTTTCTTGGGGAAAAGCATACTTCTGAAGAACTACCACAGGAGGGCTCCCACGTTTAAGCTTTCCACATAACCAATGCCTGCGCATGCTGACGATGTGCGCAAGTGAGTTTATTTCCCCTGCTCTCCCCTGTAAAATTAGTGATGTCTTGCTCACACAAGTCGGGACAAACAGTAGTACTTTGTACCACTCATAGTGGTTATTATGAGCAGTTAATGTGCTAGGTCACACTGAAGTTTGTTCTCTATGTACTTACCTTCATAGGAGTGTTTTTTGTGACCTGCATCATTTCCTGACCTTTCCAGGCTTGAACTCCTTGTGAGGTAAGTTTGATGATGTTCTTAAAGAAGTGCATGATGGAGGTCTGTAAAATGAGTTTTCCTAATTCATTTTCATTTACCCAAGAAATTTCTCTGTCCCAGGCAAATCAAATGCTATTGCTCTGGCCCCCTGGTCTCCCCATCACATGGGACTAACCATGCTGGTCACTCTGAAGCAGCCAAATTAAGCAGGAAGGAGTTCCAGAAATGCTGCAGCCCACTTGTCTGTTCAGCGCATCCATAGGAGAGGAGAGCTTAGCAATACCAAACACTCTGGCCCAGGACCCTCCCCAGTAGGGGTTAGCTCCACAGAGTGATTTCATGAAGCAGTTTCTTGTCCTAAGACATAAGCACTAAATGCCTTTTTTGGAAAAGACTCATTTGCTTAAATACTAGAAGACAAAAAGCAGAAAAAAGAGATGTAGAAATATGAACTTTTGCCTTTTCTTTTTCTTTTTATTTTTTTTTTTAATTTCATTTTTGTGCAAACTTCTTAAACATCTTAAAACTTCTAACACAAGAGCTTTTTCATTTCTTTCTAAGTCAGTTTTTCTCTAGACTCAGCAAAACAAACTCTGTTTATTAATATGAGCTTGTCCCAAGACTTGGTTTTGCCAAGCCTTAAGCATTAGAAATCCCCTAAAAATCCTTTCCTTCTCATCCATCCTCCTAGCCTTCCTCTCCCACAACATACACAAGGCACTTCCTTCAGGTTTGCTCTGAGATCAGAATTTCCTCAGGATGTTCAGCCTCAAAGCCTGAGAAACACTGCAACACATTAGTCACCTCCTTCACCACAGTTCCCAAATACACCAGCAAGCCAGACTTCCAGCTGATGCAATTCATCAGCATTACCCTGTCAAGTTTCACTGGAGACCTGATCCATGGTGTCCACAGCAGCAAATGACTGCACCATGGCCACTCACCGACCTTATTTTGTGGGTAAATTGAGAGGCACCATGACCAAAACAAAAGTGTGTGAAACTCATCCCTTATGTTTAGGGTCATCTGAGTATTACAGTTCTGCTCAGTCAGATACAGATAAAAAGAAGAGGACATATATGTCTGTCATTGAAATTAGTAGAAATGTGAACAAAATAGCATTATCCTATAGGAATATCTATTTGCCTTTTGTGTCCCTCATTGCGTAGTGATAACAGAAGCATGTGCATAGAAAAGTCACCTTGACAGACTGCACACCAATTAACATTTATTATGTTTACATGTGTGAGACCTCTGTGCTAGATCTACTACACACAAGAGGAATTAATTCATCTTTTTTGTTGTGTCTTCCCCATATTTCCAGGGTTTGAATGGTGCTTGTAACAAGATAATTTGTTCAGGAGATCTGTGGTGTCGTGAAGCAGGACAGCTCTAAGCCTCACAGCAGAGACCAAAAGGTAGGAGCTGTACGTGTTGCTTACACAGTGATGATACTCACATTCCTCTAAGTATCAACACATACACATTAACAGCACATGCCACAAGATAACTCTAGTGCTGTGGGAAAATAGTATTTAAATCCATTGTCACCTAAATCAGTACAAGTGAAGAGTGAAATCCCTGAAAATATATCAGGGTAAATGTAATGAATGAGGAATCATGTCCCTAAAAAATTATAATAGTCTTCCTAATTGAGGCACAGCTGTGTTTTCGGCTTGTTTTCCTCACTAGGTGTGCAAGTTAATATGTTTCTTAATAATTTTCCAGAGAAGTTTTGTTTTGTTTTCCACTTTCACAGAATGGTTGAATGGATTTTTCTCAGACTTTCTCCCAAAAGCCATTGGCTGAGCTCAGTGATGGAAAATTTCAGCCTAGAAAGTAGAACCTTTCAGAAACTCAGGAGCAAGGGAAAACACTGGACTTGGAGCCAATGCTGTTTTGCAGCCGTAGCTATAATACTACATCACTATCCATGTGTATGCTATGGTACAAACATACCAGTGATTTACACATGCAATTTTTGAAGCTGAGGCAATCAGTGTTAATTGTTCTATTGATCAGTAACACAAGAAAAACAGAAGATACACACATTTGGGATGTGCTACTGGCCTGATTTGACTCACCAGACTTTCTCAGGAAATGCTTTAGCATGTTTCATTCAGTAGGTGCAGCCGGCATGCCTGGACATAGCACACCTCTTCTGTTTGATGTGGTTTCATAGGGCTTGCATGGCCTTTGTACCACATAGGCCTGCAGGCGCCCAGGGGAAAATGAAATTGGCTGATGATTAAATGGCAAGCATATGCAATGGCACCCTTCAAGAGTCCTCTGATACCGTAAGAACATACAAATCAGGGCCCTGGTGGGAAACTCATTTAACACAGTTCTTATCCCCCTGTAACCAAATGATGGAACAGAAGATGAGAAAAAGCAAGTCCACCACCATTTATTTTCTTTATGAGAGTAATGAGACATCTTGCTCATAGAAGCAGGCAGCAAGATAATTGGGAGACCTCCTAGTTGTGTGACAAAACCTTTCTGTTTCGCTTTTCACCATTTGGGGTGGTGACCTTCTGTCAATATGTAAGACAGGGCTTGCTATCATAGCCTTGGCAAATTAATTACAGCTCACACTGAGCTCCTATACTGGTTCATATAAAATAACTCTTTAGATTAATTGTGTGAGAATAGCAATTACTGTGTTCTCCTATGCTGTGTGCCCCTTATTGCTCCCTTAGAGCACCCCCAGCAGCTCAGGAGAAGCTTATTTGATGCTGATGCAGTTTGCAGCAGGAAAAATAGATAACCTAAACAGAATCAACCTAAAGGTGGGCTCTCGCCTCCTCAGTGGCCAGAGCTCCTTGTGCTAGCTTACAGCTGGGACCAGAAGATGCCAAGATGCTTGTCTTTCAAGATACAAGTCTTTCAGGTTGGTGAAATGTTTTTGAATTCATAGAAGAAAGTAGCTATTTTTTGTAAGCTTTGAGCTGCAGTGAGAATAAAAATCTCCCTTTTGCATTAAAATGGGTAGACTATCTAACCGTTCCTTTGAGAAATGGAAAGGAATTGATTCTTGCATAATGGTTAGCACGGGCACTCAGAGAGGAGAAAATATGTTCCCTACTGCAGCTGCCTGTGGTTGCTCGCTCCTTCTCGTTTCCATTAGAGGGTGCACTTGTTTCAAAAATTTTGCAAGCCAGGATTTCTGCCATCAAAGAGTTGCCTTTAAAGCGGGTCTTCAAGTTAGGTGGTCCAGTCCAGTTACTAAATGCTAAGCAAGGTAGAAGACAGCATGATTAAACAAGATAGCATTACTTATTTTCCCTGCTGTACAAGTCAGGAACACTGCAGACATTAAAGATCAAGAGGCAGCAGCTGTGTAGAAACTGTTCTCCTTGGAGTCTCTCATTACACAAACCCTGCACAGAGCCTCACCAACAGGCTAATACCACTTTTCACAGTTTCGTTCTTTCTCTCTTTTATAAAGGAATAGGCAAAAAGACTGTTTACATTTGCATTTTGAAGTAAATTTATACGAAAGCCTTACACTTTGTACAGAACATTGGAAATAAATTTAGTCTATATTTATAAGACTTTACAAGTAGGTACATTTTAAACAACGCAAATAAAGTGCAAACAAACACAGAATAGGTTTTTCTACCATCATATTGGCGATGATAACTCAATGCAAGCTATTCTTTGCTGGAAGAGGAGATGCTTGATCTCTCCAGCTGTCCCCTCTGATAACCTACATATGATAGCCTCCTTCCCACAGGATCTTCCATCTATTCTCCATACCTGGGGAAGATGCTGGCACTTTCTGAAAAGACACAACACAGCCACTTTCCATTTCTGTGTTTGCCTCCATTTTTCCTTTCATTTTTTTCTGTAGATCCTGAAAATTGCCCTCAACCATCCTCAATAGGTGGCCTTCATCTTTGCCCTAGCACCTCATGTCATGAAGCCTGTAGCCCAGCTCCATCCTATCAGTGTGTATGGATGCATTTTTTTAAGTGCTCAAACTTGAATGATTGTAGAAGAAGATAGCAACAATTACAACAGGTTCCTGGAAGTACAGTGTTGGCTAAGCATTGCCAATATTTGAGAATCTTACAGCTAAACATGTCTGCATCTGCCTCAGAGAAGAGACAATTAACCCTTCAGGCATTGTGGAAGACTTCACACCCTCTCAAGATCCAGCTGCAGACTAAGGAGAAACAAAACTCTCCCACTGCTTTAGTTGCAGGCTGCTGCCTTTACAACTGACACTCCTGGCTATGATTTCTACTAGCATTTAGTAGCAGCTGTGCCCCCAGCTGGGAGCTTTCACTTTCTATTTTTAAAATCAGTAAAATCAGGAGCATATGTGGCCTATAATTTACCATGTATTTTTAATAATAAAATCCACTCACCAGCATATATCAGACTGTAATTCTACCCTGGAGATGCTTTACTCCTTAGGAGATCCTTTATCAGGGTTTAAAATACCTGATTATATTGGGGTGTGACATTCTCCACAAGTTGCCATCATCAAAGTGTGCAGTATATTAAACAAAAGACTATGCCGTACAGTGGTTGTTCCCCAGGACCAGACTCAGAAGGAAATAAGTGACAGTAGCTTCTCACTTAAGTGCAAAATTGAAAATCATGCATGACAGCCAGTTACCTTCAAGATACCTTCTTATTCCTGTGTTATGACAATGGTTAGTGAATACGATGTATTTGTGCATATAAGTGGTTTGTGCATTTAAGTGCATATATATTTTAAGCAAAGCTGTATGTTCAGGAGTCAGCTATCTCCAGCTAGAAGGAGGAAGAGAGAGTTTAAGTAGTATCTGTGTAGGAGTGAGAAGAAAACTGAGATGAGTGGCAAAGAAATTATGTAGGTGATACAATTTTCATATTTTTTTTGTTTCCCTCTTGCCCCTTAAACACAAACCCACAAATCTTAATTTCAGGAGAGGTCTAAAACTAAATGCTCTACAGACTAATCTTGATGTCCATCAGAACTAGGCCTACTCTAGATTTAGGCTGACCTAATCTTTGCATTGAAAGGTTTCTGTAAGATTTCCTTCAGGGACTATCCATCCCCCTTTGGAGAGTGAATACAGAGGCAACACACGCCCCTGAGATGCTTCTGAACTGCAAAGGCACCAGCTTTTGCATAGGTTTCTCTGACATTGTATCTATATTTGCCATTGGAGTGAGCTGGTGCCTTGCTCTTAAGTATAAAAAGAAGCCAGTATCTAAGACAGAAAAGCCAGCACCTTTCAACAGCTCTAAATTTGTGTGAAATAAAATGATGTCAAATAGAAAAACCTGGATCCTGGTGGCAAACTCCAAGAACAGAACAAAATCAATGAAAACAATGTGGACAGCCCTAATGAGCGGAGCACCCCTTGACCTTGGAGCCAGAATTGTTTTCCTAGTGCAAGTTTCCTTGCTGTGAAGCTTCTATAAATACAGTTGCTGACTGGTTTAATTCAAAGGTTAACTGGTGTGAAATAAGCAAGTCCTCATTGCATCATATTTGACTTCTGCTCCGTCATTAAGTTCTGTTTGTGTCTTATTCTCGTCTCCTCTCAAACCATTTCCAGCTTAATTGTCACAGTGTTTTGGGGTGTTTTTAGTAGTTTTAATTTTCATGCTCAGCCAGTTAGTTATCTGTGAAAATCACCACTAATATCTATCACTGAGACAACATCGATTTACAAGGGCATCATCCACAGCCATCTTGTCAGCTGAACATAGTAAACAAGGCTCTGGAGAAGCAAGCAAATACTAATGGACTATCTGACATAGATACAGTGGACTTACTTAAAAGACCAAACTGGAAACTAATGAGTAATTTGGCTAATACTATCCCATACTTGAACCTGCTTTGGCAGTGGAGTATATATGATTACTTCATAGGGCTTTTTCATCTCTAGTTTCTAAATTCCCCATTGATTTCAGGAAATGATGAGTCAATAGGTTAGCAGATACTTCTGTCTATTTTGCTGGCTCCTTTATTTACTCTGTGTCTCTTGGTTACTCTGAGAATAAAAGAAAACCCCCAAACATATGATACAAACAGGGAGATACAGAGGCCACAGCCAAATGAGGTTAAATAAAAATTTCCTGTAACATGATTCAGAAGTTAAAGATTACTGAGCTGATCTTCAGGTTGTCTGGGGGATCTGGCTCAAAAACTATTTCTTCTTCCTGAACCAGACACATGGTTCAGAAACGGAGTTTTCATCCATGTCAAACGCCTTCCATGTCAAGACAGCAAATTGACTGGCTTTCAGACCACAAAGGAAGCATCCTGCCCATAGCTGGACATGCATGAGGATTGCCTGTTTTTTATTAGTTAGGACAGGAAAGTGAAGGATTAGCAGTTGGACTAGGAGTTAGTCAAGGTCCTGAGATAGTTTGTGTACAGAGATAGATAAAACTTTGCCAATGCATGAGAAGCCTTCTCCCGGTGGTTGAAGCTCAAGCTTTCCTACACAGGAAAGTAGCTAGTTAAGTAGCTTAATGTCTCTGACAAACGTAAACATACTAGAAGCTAAAAAGAACGTAACTTAGTTATTTTCACTTTTTGACCTGAGGTAGAAGTTCACCTCATGTTCCTGGCAGTGAATCAGTCTCAGAGCAGTCATCTTTGTGTCACATTTGTAGTGATGTTCCAAGAGCACAAGAGACAAAAGAGCACACCTATCTCGTAAAACATGACTTTGAGCTGATTAAACCCCCTGGTAAACCAGAGAAAGATGAATCAAGGTTCAATATTGGGAGAGAGACTTACAAGTGTCAGAATTGCTGGTACAAAAGAAAGAGACTGGAACAACTCATATCTTTCATATCTCCTCCTATGCCAGGAGGGGCTACCACTGGTGAAGCAGTGGAAGGGTAGAGGTATTGAAGAGCCTGAGCAAAGCTGTGGATGTGAACATCGGCAGCAGGCAATGGAGCACTTGGCAGAAAGTGCCCCGCTGCTCCTCTCAAGCTGGCACATCCACATGGCACAAAGCCTTTCTATGATACTACCTCAGGTCCAGAAGCGCAGCTCAACAGCCCTACCTCTCCTGCTTGTTCCATGGTGTGGTGAAAATAAACCCATTGTACCACTGAGGCTGAAATGCTGAGCCATTATTTTTCTTTCTTAATGTCCATTTCCAAGCTGGTTGTTTCTGTGCCAGGTAACATTCACAGTGAAACACTGGCAGCAGGTAGTTTTCTAGGAGGCTTCTCTGCTCATTGGCAAAGCAAAAATACCTCCTTCATACCACCATGCATGCCCTGCCAGAGGAACAAAGAACAGAGTGGTGCATTCTCTGAGCATGCACTCACCAGGTCAGTACATTAAAGGGCCTGCAGGTCCCCAGGGGCACTGGAAGCACTGCCTTGAATACCACATGCATCCTAGCTTACAACATACATCCATGCATAGATCTGCAGCCTTGGCATCAAGACTCTGTGCCTGCAGCCTCTTCTGAGCCCCCTCCCAGGAGGAAACTGTGCTCCTTCTGTGCTGCATGTCCAATAAGAGCCCTGAATAACACACCAGGACCTCACTAAGGAGTACTGACAGTGTTGCTGACTGGTTGTAAACTGTGAAACTGGAAAGCAGTGTCCCCTCTCCCCACCTTACCATTTCTACCCCTCATTCTGGCCATGGTATAATCTGCTCAGAATCTGGCCAGGGGAGCTCTGCAAAACAGCTCTGCCTATCATAATAGAGTCTGAGGAGAGAACTGCTCTGCATTAAGCCTGTTTAGAAAGATTAGAGAATAAGGAATATTAGGATCTTTTGTTATATACCTCCCTTTGTGCAAGTAAATGAGGTATAAATAGCTCCTGAGAGGAAGCAGAAGACCTCAAGTTAAGCACTTTCCAGAAAGAAAGCAAGCAAACCCCCCCTCCCCACTCCCCACTCCCTTCTCCACATCTGCCTGTTAATGTAAATTTTCAGGAATTATCCTTTTAAGAGATAAAGGGGAGAAAAGGAACAGAGAATATGATTGTGCCTTGCAGCCAATTTGAGCGGGGAGCCAAGCTGGGTTTGGCATAATGCCCATTAGCTAGCTCAAATTTCACCTGTAAAAGCCCTCTAGACATTAAAAAAGCATTCATTATCCACCCAGACACAAAACACTCATTATGCTCTATTTTCCCAATCCTGCTAACTATGCATGAACTGTTCCTGCTGAAGGACAGTATTACCTGCTTCCTTCAGATTACTCACCGATTGCAGCTGTTCATAAGGTTTTGTTTTCAATGAGAAGGAAGGTTGTTTGACAGGGCTTCTCCCAAATGACCATGGACCTACATGTGTGATTCCTGGTTCCTCTTTGAAGGGCTCAGCTACAGACATGAGCTCAAGGCCTGCTCATCTCTCCACTTCTTGGGGCATTCACATGCATTCAGATTGTTGCTCATTGCCATATGAGTTCAGCAGGAATCTGGTAGCCCCTGAGTGAGTCATTTTCCACCATTTCTATGTATAACAAACTGTGTGTTGACTATCAAAGGATACTAGATTTCTCCCATAATCTATCTAGGCACTTTTTGCACAGGTTTGCTTTCTGCAATTTGTACTACAGAAAAGTCTATCTTGAATTTAATGATGAATGTAGACATCCCTATTAAAAGGCTTATCTGAACCCTATAATTAGATTTCTTTCAGTTCTACGTATACTTTTACTAGCACTTTGGCTTCAAGAGGAAATGTGTTGTAGCTACCCTTAGCCATGACATCACAGCTGTTAGCACAGCAATAACCTCTAAGCACTGCAGTTAGTTCTTTTCCCTAAGCAAAAGCAACTGTTGTATGTGGTGGTCAGATGCTAAGATAAACTTCCGCAGTGAATTAGTCTAGATCACACAGGTGTTATCTGGATGTGTTCTCTGCCAGTTACAGGCTGAAACCAGAATCCTTCTGATACCAAGATAGCAAGTCCATCAGATTACCCAAAGGAGTTATCTCAGCTAACAGATGGCTTTGTTTGAGTCCAGGTGACTAGTAAGAAATTCCCACCCAAGTTATGCTCTTGCAAAATGCCACCAGTTGTTCTGTGGCAGCTGTGTAAAACCCTTACACCACAGCCATACTAATAGCAGAGGCATAAGTGTGCAGCATATGTCAATGAATTTGCTCTGGGGCTGCAGTTCTCAAAAAGGTGGCATGTTCTTGTTCTGTGAGCCTCCAAGTGTCTTCTTGCTCATGCATACCCGTGACGCCCACTGCCTGTTCTGATTTCAGAGCTAAATGCTTTTGGGAACCCTCACTTTAAGGCATGTTACAGCTTTTCCCTCAAGGCCCAAAGATAATTTGGGGCCCCATGGTTTTTTTTCTAAGGAGGTTTACTTCAATTTGCATGCACTTTTCTGTGCAACCCTGATTTCACAATAGCAAGCATTGGCAGTGAACACCTAAACTCTACCCTGGTTCCTGTAAAGTGAAAGCACAACAGAAACAGAGGGGTAGGGCAGGCTCTTCTTGTCATAGCTAAAGGAATCCTGAACCAGAGGGGTTTTTCTCTATCCAGATTCTTTGGAAAAGACTAGGATGGTACAATCAGAAGGACACAGTCAGTAGGTGAATCACTCTCGCTTGAAAACCCAGATCCCAGACTGGATGCTTGGTAGGCCAGTTGGCTCTATCCTATATAAGAGGGTCCCAGAGCCAGAGAGGAAATGTGATGTGATGCTAAGTGAAGTGCCAGTCCTTCAGTGAGGGGCTCTGAGACAGGAGCCAGCTAAGGAAGTCTCCAACCAGAGACTGTGGGTTTGAGGACTGGCATTTCAAAACAGGTCTGGGACTGGCATTTCAAAACTGTTTCGAAAAACAGGTCTGGGACTGGCATTTCAAAACTGTTTCAAAACTACATGAGGTGACAGCGGGTGGTATAAAGAATCTTGTACTTCTCGCAATTACAAAGACTGCAGAGAAACCAGCAGCCCCAGGCTTTCTTCAGCCCTATGGTCACTTGAAAACTAGCAAAGCTGTATTTTGAGGAAAAGACAAAAAACTAATGAACTGAATGGAGAAGATGTGATTGTTTTTCTGCAGCTTTTGGTCTGTGCCTCTCCAAATAGGTGTCTGAATTCATGTTAAAGAAATAACATGGCAAATCTTTGCACGTACATGCATCATTGGTGAGGATTAAAACAAATGCTCTTCAATCTCATGTTTATTTCTCTGAAGAGCATAGAGGGAATTGACAAGTAAAGTCTTGAACAATGAGAGGTATTTGGAGCTGGATCCCCTGCAGACGTTTCCAAAGGTTCCTTCTTTCCATAGCTGCCACCTTCTCCCTCACTTGGCCTTTATCTGGTTTTCCTCTTGATCACTAGAAGACGTTCTCTCATGCTTTATGCTTACACTGCTACAATTGAAGAGTAGGGGAAGAAAATTCCTATTTTTAGTTCCAGTGTATAAAATATTATCTAGGACATGTCATTTTGTCCTAAGTGATCAAGCAGAAAAAGGACATGGCAACAAATAAGACCTTAGAAAGGGCATTCATGTGGTTAAGGCATTAACCTGTTAATTCTGGAGATTTGTGTTCCTTTTCTGGCTCTCCTTCAGTCTCCTTAGGCTCCTCATGGGTTAATTTCTGTTCCTCACTTCTCTTCTTGTAATGTGGAGATAATGCTAACCTATCTAACAGCTTGGTGCAATGAGGATAAATTAATTATTGTGTGACAGATTTTCAAACATATTAGTGCTTACTTCCATAACAAAGTCCTTTACGTAAACAAATATCCCTGAGAAAATAAGAGGCTGGATTTAAAGGTTGTTTTTTGAGGTAAATTCCTATACCAGCACTCCCACCATAGGAACACACCTACACCAAATGAAAAAAAAAATAGGAAAAATGTAGGGTGTCATGCTTTAAAGATCTTGACAATCAGCCAAATCTGGAAAATGCTAAGGAGACTTAATGCAATACTTATACATCCTGGGGCAAATTCTCAGGAATGTTGAGTACCCTCTGCTCCTCTCTGCTGCCTACTCCAGTTGTGGGCACTCAGCAAATTCAGATGTAAAATAATCACTTAGTGAACAAAAGGTATTTGAATGAAGCCTTATTCCTCAGCCTGCATATTTTCACTTTTAACATAAGAAGTTCCACCAAGCTCAACTGCTCTAGCATCTGCATGCTTAAAATACAAAAAAAGAATACGGATTATCTTTTTTCTTTCTATCTGATTGCTCCCCCAACCCTTGAAAATGTCTGTGTGTGGCTCCCAAGAACATCACCAGGAAGGAAAAAAGGGTGAGGATTTTGCCGTTGCTTTCTACAGTCTCTAGGGTGGCCTTGCCCCTTCCCCTTTCCTCTCATCTGCATCCTTGAGTCCCAAGAGATTCATCAGTATACGAGTGCACTCCAAAAAAAGACTGGCAGGTGGGAATCCTTCTCCCTTGCTCCAATTTTTGTTCATAAGGTGCTGAGTGAAAAGCATTATATTCCACACAGTCAAAAACCTTGTGACAGCTTTGAGTAGGGGAGAGATCTGGTCCTTTTTCAGAAAAGCAGCTGGCTTCTTTCTACTTGAAAATGGAGCTTAATTCTCTGGGATGAGGCAGCTTTTGAAACTCAACTAACAATAACACCTGACTTTTGGGGATGAGATTGAACCAGCACTTCCCTGTCTGGAAGCAGCCTTCGAGGAAGTTAATATCCAGACCTGTGCTTGGTGTATAACCATAGTTAAATGCTTTGTTTGAGGATGTGTGGAAGTCAGTTTTTATAGGTGCAGAAGAGGCACCAAGGTGCAATGGTGTGAACTGCTAAGCGGGGAAGTGTTGTGTGACCAGACTTGGCCTCACAGAGACTGGAGGGGCCAGAAGGGACCTTCGCAACACCACATGGTATCACTGCTCCCCTCTGGCAAAGTGACCCTGCAAACCTGGGTGGATCAAACCCCTGCAAAACAAATCAAAGCAAATTCCAGCCTGAATCTCTTGCCTAGAACGCGAGCCCCCATCCTTCATCCATGCATCATGGAACATTTGCTTGTAGCAGCGCGTGCCGAGCGCACGGCACGCTGGAAGGGAAATACCAGAGGGGCAGTCAACACTGCGGTCCCTGTTTGCCAAGCAGGGCATGCTCCTTTGGGCTTGGCTGTGTCAATGCTCCTCGCTGGTCACCAGCTTTGCCTCAGACCCACCTCAGAGAGCTCTGTTTTCTTTGGCGGGGCCTGCGACCCCGGGCAACCCAACCCAGTGTTTGAGCCTTGCCCGGTGCATTTCAGAACGGAGAACACATGTTTTTTTGTTTCAAATATTTTGCTTAAAATAACTCCATCTCTAGAAAGTTGAAGTTGGACGCCACCAGCTCCCCCTCACCCCCCTTTCCCTCTTTGCACAGCTGTGGCTCCCATGAGGATCCAACGACAGATGTGCCATGAGGATCTGGTTATCATTCCTCCTTCCCACCCCCACCAAAGAAGAAATGTATATATATATATATATATATATATATTTCTTTCTCTCAGCTGCTGGACAACAGCAAGCGTCTGTGAGAAGAAGGGGGGAAGGAAAACATCGGCTGAAAAACATCCCCTGCTCCCTCTCCCCCCTCCCTGTCATCCTGTGCTCTCTTCAAACACGTTTTTAAACATACCAGTATTGGTCTGGTTTCCTGGATGGCACATCTTCATGTCTAGCTGGGCTCCATCCATTACCTTATGAGACAGGGTAGGACCAAGGTGACAAGATTGATGAAACGTTTAGAGCAAGGGGAATGGGTGAGGACACACACAACAGCAGTGGAAATGGAGAGAGGGGGCACTTTTATATGTTAAAGTAAATTGAGCAAATCTGTTTCAGGAGGAAAAAGGTAATTTAAATTCTAGAGAGATAATTTGGCATTCCCTCTTGTTTGTCCTACCGAAACGATGAACTGACTCGTTTCATTTTATTTTATTTATTTTTTGTTTTAAATTCAGTACCTGAATTTGTCTATGTTTCATTTTTTTGTGGTTTGGAGGGAGGTGAGTTAAAATGCCTGCCCTACCTGGAGTTCAGAAGTAACCAAGTTACTTCCACTTCTGGAGGGTCCTATATTTTATTCCAAATTGGCACAAGATCTATTCAGTTATTCTTAGCTTTCCTGACACCTTTTTGCTTTTGTTACATTAATGCATGGATGTGAAGAAGGAAGGGACTCTGAGTTCTGGATCCTGTTCCACTGAGCTGCTAATTCACATTAAGAAAGGTCAAGTCTAATAGAGCACTGCCTTATGTTGAGGCCAAGAGGAAAAGGAATTCATCTGAAAACTCATTTTCCAGGTGTATTAACCCCTCCAAGTGCTATTAGGCTACATATGTGTCCTAGCAGCAGCTCTTTCATAGAGAAGCCCAGATAAACTAGCTTATTACTCAGCTTTCAACTCCAATTCTCTATAGCTCAGATCACAGCTTTGCTGTGGTTCCTACTGCTGCTTAATCTCACGTTTTATCAGGCTGTTGCCTGCCAGGAGTGAAGAAGCTCCCCTATACTAGGGTGTACGGTTTGTACATGTCTGCTTATATACCAGGGCACTCTATGCAAAGTAAAGAAAGGCAACAGTACCAACCATACAGAATAATCTAATCAAAACTTTGGGTTTTTCTGTAGGCAAATGCAAAGGTACTGTCAGAGATGAGTGGAAGACTTTTCTGGGGGGGGAAAGGTAGAAGGGTGAGAAACCGTTATGCAGAGGAAGTTGATCTTTGCTACTTGTATTCCAGCCTAATGTGCAGTAAGGGACCTAAGTAGCCTAGTGGTACTGGCTTCTGCTTGAATCCCTACGTATGTATTTGTCAGATATGAATAGGAAAGAGAGAAGAAGGTTAGATGGCTGCTCAGAATGTTCTCAGGGAGATGGAAACAAAGTTTACCATTTACTAGCTGATGGACAGAAACACATCTGTTTATCTTGAGCAGGGGTAAGAGGTGTAGGGACTGGACGAAAATTTACTTTTGTTGAAACAGAAATACAGATCATGGTATTTGGCTACACTGCAAAACCTGAAGCTCATTTGAACACTTTAAGAAAACAAAACTCTGGGCTCAGCCTCAAGGGAAAGAGCAAACAATTTACTTTTCACTCTGTCTCAGTTCAGAACAAGTTAAGGAACCCTTTCCTATGAGAGGGGCACAACATGATGAACAAACCAAAGCAAAATCGCTACTAATAGAGTATGAGTGGCTCTACACAGAAGGTGGTACTGATCTGACATCTGCAAGAGGAGAGCCCCGGGCAGTCTGGTAATGTAGTTGTACAGCTGACATTGGCTTGCAGTGCCCAAATTAACTTGTTAGAATGCAAAAAGACTGCAAAAGAAAATGAAAACAAAACAGAAGAGATACCCCATCTGTGTATATTCTACTCTTTCAGGATGTCTACTTCTACATGGAAACTTTTTCATTAACCTCAAAACAGTTCATTTTCAAATATTTTTTTTTGAGGGAGAGCTACTTCAGTGGTGTTTTTTTTCTTCTAAATATGTAAAGTTTAAATTATGTCCCAGGTGAGACTACATGTATGACACAGGCCAAATTTTTAATATATATTTCTATGCACATGGAAACATAACAGTTCCTGAAACATTTAATGAAGCTGCATACGATCTTTTCTAAAGCTTCTCTGGGTGGTGACGATCTCAAATAAAGCATAGACCTGGCACTAGCATTGGCATGGTATATCAGAAAAGCTTTTCTTCACAAGCACGGGCATGAAAGATCAGTTGATATGATGGGAGAAAGGGGTGACATTACAGAGATATCACTGGACAGCAAAGGGATGAATCCCCAACTGGTGGCACACGGTACTCCCAGTTGGCACTGCACTTTTCCAGGCACTCTGATGCCCTGTGAAGCTGGCAAGCACCCTCCTTCCAGGAGAGGAACTCCCTCAGTGTTGGCTGGGAGAAGAAATTAAAGTCTTTGCCTTGTGTCCTTTGAGAAAACAAGAATCTCTCAGTTTGCATTTATAAGAAGATTTCACATTTTGTTCCAGCTGGAGGGAAGAGGAGAGAGAAAAAACACACCCTTAGCCAGGCTGGAGGTTGTCTGCACACACAGGCTGGGACTGTAGGTTATTCCACAATGGTTTGAGTGTACCCCACTTCCCACTCCTGCCGAGAAAGTCTCAGTTCCAGGGGAAAGTGGCACATCCTACAGTGTAAAGGCCTTGGAAGTAGGCAAAGCAAGATGTCTGGCTGAGGCAGGCTCAGTGCTGCTCCATTTGGCACAGCTAATGATAAGGTTCCCCTTTGGCTTGCCAAGAGGGGCTGGTGCCTGCAGAGCACCTTCAGTGAGTAGCCCAGCTGTGATAATACGCGTGCTAGGAAAGCCTTTTTGGGTCTTTCGTCACCTGTTATTAGCTACATGAAGGCTAAGGCATTTTTGCACAGAATCAGAAATCCTAGAAAGAGTCCCAGAGCACAGAGTTGTTCAAGATCGGAACTATTTCTGGGGAAGAGGCTGAGTTCAGACCATTACAGACCGAGAGTGCCAAGTCTGGATCCAGGCATAGCTTTCTGGGAAGAATGCTCAGGTCTGGGACTGCATTCTGTTCCCCAAAGGAAATATAGGAGAGATAGACAGTTCAAACTTTGCCACAATTTATGTATTCACAGATGTGAAGCTCCAGATGAGATCCCTCTGCCTGAATCAAACAGGGACTGCCCATGGGCAGGAACAGGACAAGAGTCAGTGGTCCATCTCCTTTCTCAGCCCTCTAGCTTGGAAGGGCAGGATCTGCTTTGGAGGTGAATGGCAACCAAGAAGAGAGCAAGATAGGAATACAAGTGAGGACTGACTGCAGGAGTGAGAGAGAGTAGGAGGGTCCAATGAATGTCATCCTGAAGTTTTAATTTTGCCTAGTTGTCCTTAAAGTGCTGCTGTAAGTAAAATATCTGGAAAATAACACTTCATGTCATCCCTCTTCCTTGTCCCCTTGCCTTCCCACCATCCCTCTATCCCTCCTGGGTAAGAAGAGAGCATCTGTTACAGCAGTCTGGTCTGCACTAGTGGATGGGTAAGTGGTTTCATGCAACACCAGCTGTGGGCTCCAGCAGGATTATGTTTAAACTCCTATATGCTATTTTCTCTACCTTCTGTTGTTATCCCACATTCTGTGGCTAGGGCGGGGAGGAGAGCGGGACAATTAGATTCAGAGCAATAATGATCATGATAAGAAGAAGAACTGATGTTGAATGCAATTCCCATTTCTCATTACTATGCTACTGTAGCTATGGTTTGGCGCTCCTCCTGGCCTTGGCAAACGCAATCCACTTCATCTCCTGCTTCTCCTATTGGCTGGGCTCCCATCCTCCTCTTGGCTCCTGCAGTCGAACTCCTGGCTGGTTGCAGTAATCCCACATAATATTTCACGCAAATTTATATGAAGCCCATTACAAAGCTCAGCAAGGAGACACTGTTTCTTTTTCTTGATACAATTAATCACTTGTAGCTCTGCTCCAAGAACCAGCCTGTCTCCCGTGGAACTGCTCCTTTCCGTCAAGAAGGCTGAGAAAGTACAGGGCCCGGGGAGGGCACTTTCCTCTTTCCTTCTTTTCCAACTTCCCTTCCCTCTCCTGTAAAACCCCAGGTGAAAACCATGATGACTCTTGCAAGCCCCCCTGCCTCCTCCCTACCTGTCTCCCCCAGTGCCTTGCCCTGGGTGGCACAAAGCAAGTGCTTGCGGGCAGCCTCTGTCCCACAGCCCACCTCACCCTTCCTCACCCTTCCTTGGTCGCCTTTGTTACCCTCCTGCCTGCACCATGGCTTGGTCAACATGTGCCAGCTGCTCCCATGCCTCAGCCCACCATGGGGAATATTATATGGGATTGCTCTCGCCTCCTTCGGCTCCTGTTGCTTCGTGCTGTCTAGTTAATCTTTGGGTACAACTCCCTCTGCTCCCCTCCTCTCTCTCCCCCCTCTCTTTTGAAGTATTTCTAGTGTTGTGGCTGTTTTTGTGAAAAAACAGAAAGCTAACTCACAGTATAATGTTTCTGTGGCTAAACAGGAGACCCAAGTCTCTGGGCTTGTCAATCCAGGACCTCACACTAGTACTGAAATTCAGAGGAACAGAAAAAGGGGATCACTTTTCTGCTTGCAACTGTGGGTGTCCACCTCTTCACTCAGTATTTCCTTGCTTGAGTCCATCTGGCACATCACCCAGTTTCTCCTGTTCCTCATTGTCTCAAATATAACATCAAGAAGATAATTAAGAAACATGTGCTTAGCGAAAACCTTTATCCCCCTTTTTTAGCAGTAGGCAAAGAAAGGGATTGAAAGCTGACATCTGTTTCAGTGTCTTTTTTCTGATATTCTTACAAAATTCATGGTAGTCTGGTTCAATAGTAAAGGAAAAGGTAATTTAATTATGTGCTTAATAATTCTTAAGTCAAATGCTAGAAGAAATGGTGCTTTTTTTGGTTTCAGCTAACTACCCAGTGAATCCCATTTTCCCTCCCAGATCAAATTCAGGTCATGTGTGGTAAAAGAAGGAAACTAAATAAGAAATTGGCTTTTTCCTCTTCTTTCTCACCCCACACTTTTATGATGGGAGTATGCTGTATTTTCTGAAACAGAATCACTGGTTGATGTTAAGTGAAATGCTCTCGTCCATTAGCTGCTGTTCCTCTGTTCAAAATGTATTTCCCCGTTCCCAAGAAATTTGGGGGACAAATTTTAATTCAATTATGCTCTAGAAATCTTTTCCAGGTGTCAAGAGCTTACCTGCCAAATAAGTATTTCTTCTCCACAGACAGTTATCTTTCACTGGCTTTCTAATTTGATGTGTTTCAGGATTCTGTTTGCAATCTGAGATTAGAACTATAACTAAAACATTAGGAAGTGAGATTGCAGTCATACTTCTAAAGGTAAACAGCATTTCTGAAGGCCATACTTGCATGACAGCTTCCTCTCATCATTTTTATGACACAGTCATTTCCTTTTAGATTGGTTCAATACCTGAGCGGCTGAACAGGCAGCAATGGTTGACAGCATTTTCTTACAAATTGTGGCATCATGGTGAATATAAGGTAGAAAGGACAGGGCTGTGGAAGAAAGCCCCACTATAAATGTGGTATTTAGTATAATTTCCCCCTCTGCTCTGAAATCCCCCGACTGCTGGCTTCTAGAGGATGGGACAACACACAAGCAAAAATATTACACTAGGAAGATAGTGGTAACTGATTTTCAGCTTCTGTGATGTCTTTATAGAGCAATTTTACTACCTTCAGGAATGCATACCTGAAGCAAATTTTCAGGTCAGTTTTGATAAGAGGAAAAGGAATTAAAACCAAGAAGTTTTCAAGTTAGAGAACATAGAGCACTGTATAGAGTTATATACAGTACTATGTTTTTCCCCAACATGTTTTTGGAGGATAGTGATTTCTTACAACTCTCTTAGTAAAAAAATGCCACAATCTTTAACTTTAGACTTAGACCTGACCAAAGGTAGGATTAAACTGGTTATGACAGGACCCTGAATCAGCCATAAATTTGAGGAAACTTGCTTGTATATTTTTCTTAAATAAAGAATCTCTTTGGAACACCAGAAGGAATTTCAAAACTCTGGAGCTGTGATTTATAAGAACCTAAAGTACGGGTCTTTTTACAACATAGAGAAATAAGATCTTCAGGTTAAAATGAACGAAAATAGTGGAATTTGGCAAGAATTCTTCCTTCCCATTGTGCAAAGTGACCATTTCCCTTATGTTTGCTCATAGCACATCCTTCTTTCGATTTGCAAAATCTACTTCCTGGGATACAGCAACTCTGCACAGAATTCTCTGGGACCTCAGGAACAGTCCCTTTCTTTCCAGCACCTGGGAGGCCTGGCTCTGTGTCTGCTCCATGCTCTTCTCATCAGGTTTTCTCCCCTGTTCAGATACTCTTAGGGAAGGACCAGTCTTCCCACTTTCTCTCTTGTCCATCAGTCAAGGCAAGTAAAAGAGGCAGTTTTCCTTTCTGTTGCCCAACCACTTTATTTTAAAGATACCAAGGCAGACTATCTTGTACTTGGAAATGATAAGTTGCCAACAAATTAAACAGAAACCTCTTGTCACAGGATAGAAAAAAAAATTCTAATTTTTTGTTCTTTTATAATAGTACAGAAGCTTTGTACAGAACCTTGTTTAGTGTCCACTTCCCCTTTCTTCAGCTTCTGACAAATGCATCCTGCTGTACGTATTCAGATCTTTGCAAGATAACTGCCTGGTAGCTGCTTTATATGGGAAGTTCTTCAATTGAGAAAACTACGTGAGTGTCTGTCCTCCTGTCCAGTGTCAGATGAAGGACTGCAATGATGTGCTCTGGCATGCTGCTTTCCTGCACCTGGGCTCTGAAGCCTGCCTCATACCTTATCAAGGTTGAATCACAAAAGTCCCAATCTTCACAAAAGATTTTAAAAGGCATTGTTACCATATTTGCCTTTTTCCTTCTTGTGTGTTACAGAGGAAGATAGCATTTCACAAAAAGCTCTTAAACTCTCAGCTGGGAAGGAGCAGTAATTGTCTTTGATTGCCATGGCTGGGGATCCTTATTCCTGGAGCATGAATGTTGCCTGATGTGCTTGGCCTGAGAGATGTATAGAGAAACTGAGGAGGGGCTCCTGAATGTAAACCAGCCAGTACAGCATGAGAGGAAGTAGTTAGCCCAGGCTCTATTTTTGAGCCAACTGCTTGTGATTTCAGGGCTACCTAGGGATTTGGCTTAAGTGCTGTTTTCCATACATCAAAGATGCAAATCCTGACTGGATGATACAGACAGCCATTGCCTGCAATATGATATACACATTCACTTTAGACATGCCAGGAAGCCCATCTGTTTACTTAATGTTTTATGAAAGCAGTCGAGAGGAAGAGCTTCTATTTGACTGGGGACTTATTTATTTATTTGCTTGTATTTCTAAAAATAAATACAAATGATGTGGAAAAAATCAATCTTCTGGTACCATAAGTTATCTAAATAGTCTTTCAAAGAGCAGTGTGTAGCAACAGGAGTGACAGTGGCACCACTTATAACTCACAGCAAACATAACCTGCCACTATTTGTTTCTAGGGAGTTACTTTTACAAACTTCACTTTCTCATTCTTTTGCACTCTTCCTTCCCAGAGGCCGTCTTTCTTCTAAGACACAAGCTAAGATTTTTCAGTCTTCCAGGATGCTCGTAAACAGGATACTGGGGAAGACTGGAAGCAGGAACGCACAGCATCTCCCCAAGTAGAGGGAAACTGTATGTCACAGGCTGCTTCTGATGTCCAGTCATTTGATGATGAGGGACCATGGTTGTTCAGAAGATGGAGGGGACATTCAGGGGACAGGAGCTGCAGAGCAAGCTTCTGGCTGGACTTCTCAATACAAATCACTTTCTAGGGCAGCACATCACCAGCTTCAGTGATGTGTTACCCCTCATTTCAATATTCTGGGTGCCACAGTCTCTGTGACTTTGGGCAGTTCACAATGCTGCACATTTTTAATATCCCATCTGTCTCTGGGCACTGACATAAAAGCTCACGTGGTGTAAGCTCTGGCAATTCAAAGACGCTACTTCTCACATGCATGACCTATCCCAGCATGTGGCACTGCTGCTCTGCAGCAGAGGTAAAAGAATAATCTATAAATTCTTGCCTCATATCATCTTCATTAGTAATCTGTTATACTGCAGGAGAAGGGAAGCTTAAACTAATATTTTGGACCCTGAAATGAGTAGACTGAGCCATAGACGTATATCTTATCCCCCTACGTCCTCTTCTTGGCAGCAAACTCTGCCAGATGGCCATGGCATGCTAAAGCCATTGGTGCACATGAGCATGTGCCTTGACTAGCCAAGCAGTGGTAGCTAGCTACTGCACTGAATATACCATGGCAGTAGTAAAACTTCTGATGAAACAACACCCTTTTCTTTATATCAGAGCTGTTTCAAATAGCTTTGGGGGAAAAGTAAATAAAGGTTATTGCCATCTTTCCAGTAAGAAAAAAAGGGAGTTCATTTGTTGAGATGTAACAGAATTTTGGCCAGCAAAGGGCCTGTAGTTATTTGCACAATTTTAACTTGTACAGACACCCAGGTACAGATGCTTTCATGGAAACTCTGGCTACATAATAGTATTAATTTTGGCTGAGTCCTGAGACTGTTTTCAGAAGCTTTCAGAAATTTACAGAAGTACCTTTCCTTCTCGTTCATATACAGTGTTATTGTTGTTTTTATGCATTAAACAAATAAACAGAGATACTTTTACTTTTCTTCTTCTCTATTTCATACTAAGAAAGGAGGTGTGGTGGAGAGGAGAAAAATCTTGGCTGAACTAGTTCAAAAACAAGGCTTATGGCAACCCAGAAGTTGAAGTCTCTTTCTAGAAAACCTGGTCTTAAGAGCAGTGGTCTCCTCTGAGACTGCCTGGGCTACTGCTTGTGTTGTGGCAAAATAAACAAACAAACAGAGTAAAGTAAAGATGGGAAGGTCCCCTGAGATTCAGGTCTTTCGCTGTCTCTTTCATGAGTAATGAATGGGGTGACCGCACAGACTTGGAAAACTCTGCAATGCTTGAATCTGCTGCTGACTTTCAAGCAGGCAGAGTGCAGGTTTATATGGGACTCCCTGGCAGTATTAGGGAGTCAATTAGAGGGGCTTCAAGGTAAACCAGGAGTTTTTATTACTCACACACAGGGGAAAAATAGTTAAAAGCTGCTCTTTACTCTCACTGGTGGTATGTAAGCAGGAGCTTGAATTATACAAGAGAGTCCTAAGAAAGTCCTGGAAAAGGTGTCTCTCCAGCTTGGGTGTCCAGATCTGCTGTCTTTTATGAGCATGAATTCAATACTCAATGAAAGTAGAGAAACTCCTGCTCAGTGGGCCTGCTTGAGGTGACCATATATCCCAAGGTACCTTCACATTCACTTGGGTGGTCTCAACCCCCTGAAAGGAAGACTCTTTCTGCTGAGACACACAAGGTACATACATGGAGCACATTTTGGCCAGTATAATAATACAAGGTCTCCAAACTTAAGCATGCTATGTTACACTGATCATGGCTTTTTGTTCTTTTTTTATCTTGAGATATCCCAGCCCATTCTCAGAGCTCTATAATGAAGTCTTTAAGGACTTTAACAAGGAAAATAGGGACTTTTTTCCAAGGTACACATGGAGCAATAGGAAGAACTATTTACTAGGCAAAGGACATTTCTTCCTGCCCTCTAAGCCTACCAGAGAGGACAAGACAGATCCTTTTCAATGCATTTTGTGGCTCTGGCACTGGTACCCCTTTGCTGCCAGCAAATTACTTGGGTATGGCCTCTGTTTCCCTATTTCTGTTCCTTCTTTTCTGCTCCATTGCCTCTTCTGAGAGGGCATAAGCAAAACTTTGTAGATTGTGCACACACTTTGGCTGTTTCTTTGCAATTAAGCAATACCTTTACACACTGTGTTCTTGGAGGTAAAGGATACTATACTTTTTTTAGCACATGGAGGATTATACAGATTTAAGGTAGTTGTGAAGATAGAAAACTTTATAAAAATGCCTTATGCTTTAGAATTAAATTGGGTACTCCAAGAGTAGCAGAAAGAGAAGATTTCTGACTCCAGTGCTTTCATGCTTTGGTACCTTTTGTGAGCACCAAATACATTTTTCAAACCACTGCAAAGAATAAAAAGTCAAAGCTGATAAACATTTTAAAATACACAATGAAAGAAAGCCAGTGTTGGAAGCATACCATGAAAGAAATCCAATTCCCTTTGAAGCAGGCAACAGTATCATAAAGAGGGAAAAGTATAAGAAAAATACAGAAAACTAAATCAGGTAATTAATGACTAAAAGAAAAACCCAACCCTAGAGATGAAACAAAAGGAGGCTGCATGCTGAAAACCATGCACATTAAAAGAGGAATTAAAACAAAATCAAACAATAACTTTGCAGTCTTCTCTACTAGCAGAGATTGTTCTGACCACAGTGCTCTGTGCCTGGTGGGAATGCAGAACAACGGAGGGCTTTGAAGATTAATGGTTGTTAATGTTAGAAGGGTCTTTTTGGACTTTCCACAGAAAATATGTTATGGATCCTCAGCCAGTAAGAGGCCACAAAATGTCACTCAGTATCAAGACTCAGTATCAAGACTAAAATGCAAAGACTGAGGCCTTAGATTTGCTCTGTTTTCAAGTAACTATAGGTTTCCTGAAGGAAACTAGATAGCTAGATACAGGAAATTTACAATAACCAGGACTGCTATTTATGAAGTGAATCATAATGACTAATCCTGAATCCATTAGGCTGGCCTTAGGGTTTTTTGGTTTTTTTTTTTTTTTTTTTTTTTTTTTTTCCCAATTGCAAATGGAAAGGATGTTTTTGGTTTTGTTTTGATTTTTGTGGTCAGAAATACTTGGCTTTTGGAAGTAAATCAAAATTGCAGGCAGTCATAAAATTTTGAGACCAGATTAATTTTGTTGAAGACCACATTATATCAGAAGACTGTTTTCTGAAGAGCTTTTCCCCCAGATTCACCTCAGATGAATATCAGCAAAATCTTTTGATAGCTAAGAGATAGCTAATTATTCATGCCTGCTGTGAGAGTAATACGGAATGGCGTATCTTTGCATTACTGTTTCGTGTTGCCATCAGGAACACCCTTTAACTGTAGAGCAAGATGATGGCATAACATAGATGCTTTCAGCTCCCAAGGGCTTGGGAGAGAAAGGGAGATACAGAGTTTGCCCATCATGAATCTGAGCAAAGACAGAAAAATAACCAGCTTTCTCAGCTTAATCGAAACCAGTTCCCCTGAGGAAGACCATCAGAGGTCCTACATGAAATTCTGGGAAAAGTGTCAGCAATGCAGACTCCATGAATGTATAGGATGCTGGGGAGGGACTCTTCATTAGAGACTGTGGTGATAGGACCAGGGGTAACGGGTTCAAACTTAAACAGGGAAAGTTTAGATTGGATATAAGGAAGAAATTCTTTACTGTAAGGGTGGTGAGG
>JANRGW010053882.1:12037-37030 GCA_024733675.1 Psilopsiagon aymara | reverse complement strand
TCAACTGCTCTACCCCTGTCCATCAGTTCTGTAGCCCCATCATAGAAGGCCAGCAAATTGGTCAGGCAGGATTTCCCCTTAATGAAGCCATGATGGCTGTCGCCAGCCACCTTGTTGTTTTTCATGTGCCTCAGCACATTATAAGATAAGCAAGGAAATACTCTCTTATGGATTACCTTCTGCTATCCCAGTTATGGCACCATGTAACATTGATGGTTCTCTCAGGCTTCAGTACAGTGAATTAATTAGCAAAGAGCTCTGTAAAGGAAGCTGTTCTTTTTTTTTTTTTTTCTTTTTTTCGAAAGGTTAAAAAGGAGGGAGATGTAGGGGGAAGGGAATAGCCAAAAAATACAGTTAATGCAAAACAGAATACTTCTTTTGGAAAATGCCTAGTTTACTACAAATTGTGTCTTTATGCTGATACCGGTGTTTTACTTTTCAAGGGACATGAAGATTTGACACAACACAATGAAGTCTTTTAAGACTGGTTCCACAGTTAGGTAAGTAATCAAGGCCAAGTACCATGCATCCAAATGGTAAATTCTTTGCTTCTGTGCATGTTAAAATACCCGATATGTCACTGGCACAAGCAAAGCAGGTTTGATAGCATCCGCAGGAAGGAGGCTACTTATTTTTTAATGTGTAATTTATCACCACAGGTATTTTTGCCTACCTATGTGTCCTTTGCTTAAACTTCTAGTAGCACGTACATTTGCAGCTGGACGTGCTGTTGCTGTAGCAATCATGCTCCACCCTTCAGCTCACTGGCAGATCTTGAAACAGGATGTCAGCATGAGGTACCTTTCTGCAGAGCTACTGTCTATCAGAGACAGTCTTGAAACACCCTGTGGGGCACTCTTTTAGAGGAACATGGGTAATTACTTAGGATATGTAAGTATAACATTAAATATTTACTTCTCCTGAGAAAACATTTAAAGTGGCAGTACTTTATACGATTTATGCAAACGCAAGCTCACAAGCTTGGCTGAGATATTTTTCTCTTATTCTTCATAAAAATTAAAGTTCCACCTCTTATTTCACACATATCTACCTTTTTGAAGTTTATTGCTTTTCACTAGACACCTTACCAAATTACATAGTTTGTATAGCAAAGAAAACGGTTCTGAAGCCCTCTTTTCATCCCGACTTTGAACCTGTTTGTCAAACCTCTGCAAGATTGGAGGAATTTTCTTCCGATCAGCATGACAAACTTTTTGTTCTCTCTGAAATATATGTAGGTGCACACACCCCGTGATTATCACCGTGCAACTGCTTTTGACTTGCTTCACTGCTTTTGCCCTGCTTCACTGCATTTGCCTTGCCTTGTCATGAATGGGCATGGGACAAAGTCATAAAGATCACTCTAAAGAAGATGTGATGCATCTGAAACACGGCTTGAAGCTCCAAGTACATGTGTATGTGCACACACCCCTTTGCTCCAGACATAACTCACTGTTCTTTACAAGTCTAACCAATACTCTCTTCTCACACACTCCAAGTAGTTCCAGTTTGACACGTTATCTTACAGTTTCAGTTGTGAATAATTCCACCTTCCTGCCACCTCACTCCTTGTATTATACGCTGGTGTCTGTTGTGACAGGAAAGCCCATGAGGAAGATTGTCATAACACATCTATTACGTACCTTCCTCCACCTAGGAAGGTTTTCCTCCATCTATTTTTTTGGTGACTTGGCTTGTGTGGGAAGATTTAGGGAGTGTTGAGACATGGAAAGTTAAATCTCCAATTATCCAGAGGTCATGACAGTCAGCCAAATTGTGTGCTTCCCTTTCCACCTCTACACCCACTAAACTGTCCTGCTGCTGACCCTGAAATGGAAAGACCACCCTCCTTCAAAATGAAATCAAATCCGCAGAATTTGCTCATCCTTGGGCCTCTCCCAAACACTCATGCTGCCAAACATGCCTAATTCTGCAGTAGTTTCATAACCTGGTGGGCTTCTCCTCTCTTGCGACCTGAGCTGAGGTCATTGCATTCATTTCCATTTACGAAGTTGTCTTGTGCTTAAGTCCATGTTGTCCCAGAGGCAAATGTGTGTCTGGATTTTTCCCACTGTGTATGCGCTGCCCTCCTCACACAGATGAGGTTTTTCTGGCAGCCTTCTGTCATGTTGTTATGCTTTGAATAATTATTTTCTTAAAACTTCACCAGTCCAAAGTTCACATTTTTCCCTTCTCTCATGCTCTCTCCCCTCCCTCCTTTTTGACTCCATCGCCATCCTCAACCCCTCCAATTTATCTCTGTGTTATTCTTGGCCTGTCTTGGTGCCGGCTGGGAGCTAAGTTAATTTAGGTGCATGTCTGCTTGCCTGTCAAGTTCTATCAAGAGTGAAAAGAATGGCATGTTAATAAATTCAAAATTATGTCAGGCATGAAGCAGACTCTTATCCCATGCTGTTTATCTGGCAGCAGGTGAAAAAAAAAGACCAATAAAAGAAGAAATACAGCCTTTCACATGCACTCACTTTGAAAGACGAATGGCTGCGCATTACTGTCAGGTGGCCAGCACAGCATTAGCTGGTGGTCTCGGGCCAGACCTTATGGGGTAGTTGTCCACATTACAAAAACCACAAGCACCATTCACAGGCTTTTTGGCAGCTGCATTACAAGGGCTGATGTCCACTGTCACTGGTTTAGGAGAGTCACTTGGTGAGAATTTGGGGATGGAAGTGAGGAGGCAAAGAGGACAAGTTTGTTGTGCTGATGGTCAGATACCTTTGTATCATTCATAAAAGGTGTGGCCTCCATAGGCTGCAGCTTGGCATCTGCAAGGAAAATGGTAGCTACAGAGTTCACTAGTCCTTGCCAGACTCTGTTGTGGATTTGTGAAATTCAGCATGAGTACTGTTGTACTAAAAAGAAGAAAAACTTCAGATAAGGCTATAGAAATTGAGCCTATGGCATCCAGGGTATTTTGTTCAGCTTCCTAAGGGAACTAAGTTAAGCTTTGTCAATATATTTTAGATAGCTCAAAGCGTCATATAATGGGACGAATTGTTGAAAAGGTGTTCTAGGATGGCAGTGTTTAAGAATAAGATGAGTTTGGAAATGTCTAGAAATCTACCCAGATTCTGAAGCAAACAAGACAGAATAGCCTGAATGGGAAGAGGTAAAATCCTCCCTCCCTTTCTTTTTAGATTACTGAGCTTCACACATGTAATTTCCCTTTCTTTTCACTGTGAAAAGCTTAATGTCATGCCTCTCAGGCTTTAGGGCATGGTTCTTCTCAGGCTTAAGGAAGAACCTCCTTCCCTCTGCAGATGTGTAAACAGTTCCTCTTCATTCACTTTTGCTCCTGGAAGAGAATAGAAAGCTGTGTCTTTCTTTACGGCTTTGGACAGGTGTGCAATATGATCTTGGATGAGATTATCATCCATATCAAAGAAAAGGCTGTGACTTCAGAGAACCAAAAAAGTAATTTTTTTTCTTTTTCTTTTATTTTATTTTTTTTTTTCAGTGTTCTTTTCCCCTTCCAATGTCTTCCTATTTATCTGCAGTTCTAGGCAATCGACTTATAAAATCATAGACTTGCAAAGAAGTGAGAACATCTTAGTGACACCACTGCCAATGCATTCAGATTTTAAGGACTAAACTGCTGAACTGCATCAGCAGTCCAGATTTCCAGTGGACTTAATTGAATGTAAGATATGCATTTAACAGCTGGGTAGTTATTGAAATATTAAAGCCTTACTGTGTAAGAAGAAGACTTCAAAGGTTTGGCATCAGTAGTGGGTAGCAAAACATATGTAATTAATTCATAGACCGTAGCATGCCTTTCAGCAGCATTGAATAATGCATTTGATTATGTATTTTCTCTGCGTTTATGTGTATTTATAGCTATAAAAATTAGATACGCATAATTCTGTATAATTACACACATTTGTTTACAGATGTGACTAGGAGTTTCCCATGACTGCTGCTGCACTCTTGAAGTCACAAAGATACAAAAGATACTTCCAATACCATCTGGAAGTTTTTAGACAACAGCTCTGATTTAGGCACCTGAGGGTCCCACTGAAAACATCACCATTGTATTTAGTGAGCAGTGCACAATTGCATGCAAACTGTGAAGAAAATGTACACTTGGTGTTTATATATATTAAGCTCCTAATTATTATTAATATTCTCAATAATATTTAAAACCTGTCCAAGTGACAGTGTCCAGTAATGGCCTCAAGGCATTAACCACAATCTAGGGATTTTTTTTCCCAAAGTTGTCTTTTTGTTTGGTTGTTTGTTTTTTTTTTTTTTAACTTTATTTTTTATTTCCTTATCCTTACTGAGCCTTCTTTCCAGCTCTCCACTAATGTCTTACCTGTTCATGCTGATTCTTGCTTTTACTCATACCATGACTTAAAACTGAAGAAATTAAGTTCCTAAAATCCCAATTCCAAATATCGCTGTTCACCATGACTACTTATTTCAAGCACTTGCGTTAATAATACCTGCCCTGCAAAGTAGGCTTTTGATAAGATGACAAAATTTGTTCTGAAGGAAAGAATGATGGAACAAGGAAGAAAAAGTAGAGTGAAGTCTGTTTCAACTGAAGAATACAAGCTAGCCTGCTTTTCTAAGGAAACGGGACTTCCCTCATAATACCTGTTTGACCATCTGTATCTTCCTAATAGCTTTGAACCCACAGGCTGAATCCGTCAGGTAAACCTGACAAAGGAATAGTGGTCTTAGAGACAGTAAGCTACTATTGCCTGTGAAAATAGGTATCCTGGAGGCAGGAGGAAGAAAGACACCCTGGCAAAGCCCTGAAGAAAGGGCTCAACCTTTACTTGCTGCCTTAGCTGCATGTAACAAGTGAGAAGTAGCAGTCAGTCTAGCAAACAAGAAAGCCATAGTCTGACTCTTCACAGTACTGTCCATCTCCTGCTGAGCTAGCAAGGCTCCCAGCAGCATGTGGGAGATGAAGAGGGCTGAAGATGTCATGGGAGTGGGTTGTTTCAGCAGGGTGGAAAATATTACTGTCGCATTTGGAAAAGTTTTTCAGTGTGGCAGAGAAGACTGGAGTTACTGTAGCATGAGGGTATAGGGCATGCAGGATACGCATTCAGAAGAAGCTAGGCTTTGTCAGTCCCAGTGCTCGTAAACCAACTTCTGTTTTCAAGCTGCTGTGTCTAAGCTCATTGCAGCTCTATGGTGGGTGATGGCTTTATGCAACAGAATGACAATAGTGAAAACAGTAAGGCTACTTCACTGCTTACAGGCTCTCTGCTGAGCGCTATTGGATTATGTCCATAAATGACAACAACAAAGAGCTGTAGTGTGTCCTACAGAAAACAGACATCAGTTCAACATGTGTAAACAAGCATAGTGTCTTCTGCATTGAATTCCACTATAATTCAACATATCGTTTACAGCAACAGGCCTCATCCCTGTAGAGCAATTTCTTTCCTATGTGGTCTGTTTCTGATTAGCGTAAGAGGATGACGTATAGAAATGACACCGTAATAAAGATGATGGATAGCCAATGAAGCAGCTCAGATTAGGAGGAAAGGAAGCTGACTATTGAAGTTTGGCTTAGCAAAAGAAACCCAAAACACAAACAACAATATAAGGTTCTAACTGTGGGTGTAAAAGCCACTTGAAATTCTTGTACAGCATTCCTGTTGATATGCCACCCATAGCGTGTATAATAGTGATTTCCCAGCAGAAACAAAGTATTCAAATGCATGTTAAGGGGACTTTTAGATCTGGCCTTTTGGTCAAGCACTTACCCTGAAATGTCTTCATCTCTCCTAAAATTCGTATTTCGCAGGGAATAGGAAAGAAAGATGAAGCAGTTTTAACCAAAGAAGATTCTCTACAGATAAAGCTTTTAGACTAGGGTGTTAGCAAATCTGTGGCTTCCTTAAGCTCATACATGGATTTTACAGACCGGGCTGAGTCAGCCTAGCGTGGGATGACTGGGTGACTTTATATCCTTAATCAGATTTTGAGTGAATAGTTATTTTCCTTCTGTTTACACCTGAGGAAAAGCTTACAAGTGTTTGCACCACCTTCTAAGCAAACAAAATGAATTGGGCAGCAGCAGCAGCCTGGAATACTTTAGAGTACTTCTGATTCTGCAGGGATCTTGCCCACTTCTGCTGTGTTTTAATTAGAGGTAGCCTTTCATTTTAGAAGGTGGTTCAGCATGCAATTTTGAAAATGAAGAAGTTGAGTAGAAGAGAGGAGGAGACTGTGGGAGAAGGGGGGTGGGCAGAAATATTTATGTAATGAGTCTAACAACTCAGCTGTCCAAAAGTTTCCCTGAAGACATTCACTTCTCATGTCTCTGTGAGCTCCTACAGGAAGGAATGAAATGTGGCACAGTTTTCCATGAAATGCTCCAGACAGAGGAGTGATCCACTGCTCTATGCTGCTCTTCTCCTCTGCCTAGAGGAGGCTATGCTACTTTAAGTCCATGGCCAATTTCTTGACTTCCTTGAATTTGGATGGGGCTTTGAGCAGCCTGGTCTACGGGAAGGTGTCCCTGCCTGTGGCAGGAGGTTGGGACTAGATGATCTTTCAGGTCCTTTCCAACTGAAACTATTTTATGATTCTATTATATATGCTCAGAAATTGATTTGATATTATGTTGCTCTGCTGCAGAATTGGAGATGATGTTATCTGAATCCAGTTCTGTTGCTCTTTTTAATAATTTTCACTGCACTGAAGTAACCCAAGATCAATCTCATTCATTCTCTGCATGTATTGAAGAAGGAAGTGTGCCTGGCCATGGAAAGCAAATAACTACATAACATGTTCAAAGTGAGGGCTCATGAAAGAGACACAAAGTGTCAAATTCTTTTTTAAAAATACATTTAAAAAAAAGTGGTTTAGTGCTTGATAAAGAAGTTTTATTGATGGCCAAATGGTGGGACTGACAGAGCAAGTTGTCAGACAGTAATCTTTCACCTGTGTCAGGGATGCTACTGGCAAATTTATTTCTTCTGTTAGCACAGAGTCTTCCTCCAGTGGTAAGACTGTAGCTGAGGTCTTTCACTTTCTCTTCAGGTTTCCTATGACAGTTCAATCTGTCCTACTAACAACACTACTGCTAAGGAAGAAGACTGTCTCTAGGGTGGTTGTGCCAAAATTTATTTCAGACAGTTTAATGAACAGCCATCATAGCTGGCTGCTTTTGAGTCATTAGTTTATCTGAACTTCACTAAAATGTTTTAATTTACGTCCCTTCAGTTCAACTAGTTGACTCTCAGTCACACAGCTGTAACAATTTTTGACATTTTAGTTGGGGTTTGTGTAGTTCACAAATTTTCTGCAATTTCTTATTATGCACTCTAAATAGTTGAGGCATTGCTTAAAGGTTGTTAGTGGTTTCTCTGTTACGATTTTTAAATCAAAACCAGTGCTAGCCAATGTGTCATGTGTCTCAGCACATGTAACCATTCCCTAAAGCAAATTGATCTTCACACTCTAGCAAACACAAACAGTGTACAACAGCCCTTGAACAGCACATAAGCTGAGAACAACTGTTTCTGGAGCAGCACTGCAATGATAGACTAACATGTACGCCCTACTGAAACACAGAAGTGTTTATAAAGGCATAGATTTTTCAGCTTTAGGATTCCCAAAAGCTGTTAGAGATCAGCTTAAAGTGAAAAAGTAACCATGTCAACAAGAATAAATTAAAAAAACTTTTGAAAGATTTCATACACGGTTGATGAGTAAAAGTTTCGTAGCCAAAACTAGTATCCATGGAAATTCATCTCCTGGCACTGGCTGATGAAATTTTGCCGGTGTCATTACTGGTTTTGTTCAGACTCTGAAGTGTCAAAAGTGAAAAGACCAGCCTACACTAACTTCTAATTTAAAAATGGTTTATGCATTACCCAGACACTAAACACTCTTGTTTCCTTTTTTCTCCCAGTTGGATGGCTATAAAAGGTTTCTTGGGCGGGAAATACAGTTTCTTTTGTATTTTGTTCTGGGAATAACTGAAGTAAAGGGAAAATATATCACATTGGCATGCAAAAGTGTGAAACGTAAATGAAGTTAAAGTTCAAGAACCTATTGACTTTGCTAGACTCCAGGTTTGTCACATGACCTAAATCATACTCTTCAGAAGGCCTTCAAAGACCTTCTATCTATCTCAGTGATCATACATCAAGTGTATAATACAACTTCTTAGATCTACTTTTTGAGAAAATAAAATTACATTTCTGGTTGTAGTCAAATGCTCTCATAACTAACTGGAGCAGAACAAGTGAAAGAATGAAGAACACTGAACCAAATCTCATATGTCTTCTCTGTTTTGTGTTACATGCTTCCATCATTGCCTTGCTCCTTAGCCTAGCCTATTTTTGAAAGTGGAGGGAAGAAAGTCTGAAGATTTTTCTGGAGTAGCTAAAGCAGAATTTGATCCTAATAGCACAAAGAATTTTATTCCCATCAACTGTCCCACTCAATTCTGCAGAACCAGAAAGGCTGAAATCCTTGAATAAACTGTAAAGTTGTTGAAACAAATGTTTCAGTGGTTCTTTAAACTCTACCCCTACATCTTTGTCAGGTCATTCAGTGTTACTGTTTGCCCACTTCTGAGAATAAAATGAAACAGGTCTCAACGCCCCATCAAAATGACGAGAACCTTAGTGACACGTTCTGTCTCATTTTCCTTCAGGGAATATGGAATGTATCGCTGGATAAACCACAAGTACCCCATGATTTTGCAAAGTAAACAAGAGTACTTCACATTTTCTCCATATCATAGCAACATTAAAATTTGGCTTTGTACAGATTTACTGTACAGATTGACCCTCTAAGGATTTACTGTTGTTGAAAACAGGGGTTACTTATTAAAAAAAGCCACTACCTCCCATTGAGGAAAATCATAGGTAGGGTTAAGGACACCAAGATGAAGTTTGCTAAAAGAAGGAACCTGACACTGAGGTTCTCAACCTGTACAAATACTTAACTGCCTTATCTTTAAGGTGCCGAGTACTTGGGGCTTTGAGGTCAGCAAGTGTTGAGGTCACCAGCTTCTGCTTAAGAACCAGTGTTTTTGATAGTATTGAAAGTGCTTTAATATTTTAGGCATAGTTCTTTGCTTCATATTTTTTTATAGTCTTGGCTGATGGCTTTTGGCAAAAATGCTATGCTTTCAGGAAGGGATGTGGAAAGGGTCATAATTTGGTCATCAACATTTGATGCATCCCAGAAGAGGACATAAAAAGGTATCATGCTAGGAGTGATGTGTTGTTGTTGGCTGTCCATGTCCCCAGCTGTGATTGAAACGGATTCAGCATTTTAGTAGTGAGAATAAAAAAGTAAATTGTTAAGTCCCATGGCTGTTTTGTGTTTGGTTCTAAAAATTATGAACTACTGTGATTTTCAGTCAGAGATGAGACTATTTTGTCCGTTTGATCACTTTGAATATTTGCCAGCGATATTTCTTTCAGTGGGAAAAAGACCATGGTAAATGTCTTACTTTACATATTAAGATTGAAATGAAAAGTAAAGATACCTCTCTGCCATTCCAGACTACGTGGTACTCTCCATCTAGAAATAACTGGTGGGCAGCAGAGCAGCCAAGAATCTAAAGCAGCAAAACATAATCCATCCTTCCCACATCTTTCAAAGTCTGACCTTCCCCAAAGTTCTTCACCTTGCCTGACTCTACAGTGCTATTTAAGTAGTATGTATAATAGAAAGCCTTTTTTTTTTTTTAATTCATTAGTGTCCGGTTTCCTTCTTTGATGTCTTTTTAAATTTAATGTGCTATTAATACATTATGTCAAGTCAGAAAAGATGAACAGGCTGAGCAGTCGCCTAGCAAGACTAAGTCTAGTTTTTGCATTTCAAGATGATTGCCTGAAATTGTAGCCTGAGTGTATCCTCCTTCTCTCATCCTTCTCCACATAAATCCTTTTACCCTCTTTGTCCCCTCAGCAAATTCCCCAAAATGGGGCAGACAATGTTGTCACAGCTGAAGCCAACCTCTAGATTGCAGCTATGCTGCATGCTTCCCAAAAGGTGGCTTTG
Organism: Psilopsiagon aymara; assembly: GCA_024733675.1. Lineage (NCBI taxonomy): Eukaryota > Metazoa > Chordata > Aves > Psittaciformes > Psittacidae > Psilopsiagon > Psilopsiagon aymara. Next base: position 27,019 of record JANRGW010053882.1, on the reverse strand, counting down.
TACTTGTAAACACCTCTTCTTTGAAGAAGAGTTTTGATCATTCCTCTGATTCCTTCAATCAAAGCCATTTATGACAGTGGCTGGAAGGCAACTGCATTTGTTCATATGGAACTAGTTTGAAGATGCGAATTAATTTCACACGGAACAGACAGATAAGGCTTCAGACAGATGAGTCGTCGACTTGTCAGTAACATTTGAACAATCTAAACAGGACCTGAAGTAAAGAGTAAAGGTGAAAGCTACACCAAAGTGAAAGTCCTGCTCACTTGACTAGGCTAGTTTTAAGTAAGCTACAGTATGGATGAGATTGTGTGGACTGGTAAAGTCACAGTGGTGAGAAACGAGATGCATAAATAAATTCTCAGGAACTAGAAGAACATATAAGAAGAGGCAAGAGTCTGTTTTGAGGTGGATACAGGTCTGAAAGTTGATAGTTATATTTTTTCAGACGAGTATCAGTTCACTTACTCTTTGAAATACGTGATGGACTGTTGCCTCAGCAGTCAATTATCTTTGCCTGGAAAACTGGAAGAAGTATTCAAAGTGGTTAAAAAAACTGCTATCCTGGATTACATTGTCTTTCACATTTTGCCTTTTCTTCTGTGGGGTGTTGGACAACTCTAGGTTATAGATTTTCAGGTGAGATCACTTGGTCCAGTTTCTGTTGATGGACTGGAGTAGCAAGCTGCTTCAATATAGGCCAAATTTCACTATCATACATGATGGCATAAATCCAGACATATCTGTGCAAATCTTAAATGTGTCCTTCTATTTAAACTTCTGTGGTAGAGAAGTTAATTCAGTCGAAGTACATGCATTACAGAAAACTCATAAAATTCAGAACAAACCAAGTTCAATTAAAACTTTGAGTGAGACCTGGATAGACAAATAACAGTTACAATCCTGGTCTCTTTGATGAAGAGATATTATAAATTGTGGTCAGTATTCGAAATATTACATTTTAATCAAAAAATGAACCCCCAGGAAACTTTATTCTCTTAATAACATCCCATGGCATCAATGTTAGTGGTAAATACTACCCACGCAAAACCCCCTCTGCAGCGTTCTGTGGTTTGCCTAGAAGGCCAAATAATTACACAGACTTGGTTTGTTAGATCTGAAGACATCCCACAGTGAAGTGGGATGCACAATAGGCTACTTTGAAATCTTTCATTTGAATCACAGAAGAAAATCAACTTCAGTTTGAGTATTATGCATGGAGTGAAGACATAGAAATATCTTTCACTGTCCACCTTATCTGCCCACCCACAACCCTCTCCTTCTAGTCAGGGAAGGAGAACAGATTTGTTTTTTTCTATGCCAGTAGCTCGTCTTGCTTGCATGACAGCAAATGTGCTGGTAAGACAGTAACTTTGAGGGACAGAAACTCAGACTGACAGTGAGAATGTATGTTACCAATATGCGAAGGCACTCTCACAGCTTTAAAGCTTGGAGTTTCTTTTTAATCCAGTGATGCGCACTGGGTTATCTGGAGGTGTGAAAGGCTGGGGCAGAGGAGTAGAGAGACTTCATTTGGGGACAAACAACACTGCTGGGTTGCATTTGGAGATTGTTAGTTATGCTGCATTCAATGTAGGCATTCCTAACTAACACCACCCTTTGGGGCCCCTTTCACGCTTTGGAACCTTGAGTGCAAGATGCAGGGATGTTACAGATGAGGCAACCAGCTACATCACAGAGTGAGGGGTGCTACAGAGGTAAATGGACAATTTGAGGCCTGTTTATGTGAGACTGTAAAAGCTTGTTTGCGTATCACTTTCCATCTCTGAAACCTGTATAGTCTGAATTCTGCCAATAAAAGAACTCTGCTGTGCTCCCCACGTCTGCTGTGCTAATTTCCCCTGCTAACCTCCACTGTCACACACTATGTTTTCTACTTTGGCATTGGAATCAAGACAAGGTTAGACTAAACGAGCAGGAATTAATGGCATCACTAGATATCTGTCTTACTTTGCAACCATTCTCTTAACCTCCTGGACAAAACCAGGCAAAGATGGTTCAACAGTCCAAAGAAAGCCTTGGAAAAGCTGAGTCACAGTGAAAGACAGTGGGAACACTCACTGAAAATGTATTTGTGCACTGTCGCAGTGAAGCTTTTGAGCAGAAGGCAGTGGTACAGCCCAAACATGTCCCCAGAGTAAGAGAGCATTCTCTAGTGAAGGCGCAGCATGATAAGAACAAATGTATGAAACTTCAGTTCTTATCAACATGGCTGCTAATTTCTGCAAGATTTGGATAACCCTTCTTTAAATCTTAAATGAAAAGACTGTAGTTGATGTCATCTAAAGTTACTGTAATTTTTAGTCTTTTCTGACTTTTCCATCTCTTTCCAGTAGTTTTCCTGTTTGAAGACCTTGAAAAATCAGCTGCAAGTAATTTCTCCGTATTAAAAACAAACAGAAATTCTGAAATTAATCCCAAGGCAGCAGCAGGCTATGAACTAAGATCTAGTTCAAAGCCGGATCTCTATCTGCTAATACAGCCAGTTCAGCCAAAATAAATCTTTATTTTCACCAGATGCCACATGTGGCTTAAGTATTCCCACACATCTGCATTAGAATAATTTTCAGAAAGAAGATAGGTCTTTCCCTGGACAATATCAAAGTAACTTTGTGAGCTGGTCTTAAGATGATCCTTGATTTTCCACTCTTTTACACAATCCTCTGGCCTTTCAGGGATTAGCACATTCAACAAAGGTGGGGTCACCTAATATACAGACTTTACGGTTGTGCTGAAATGAATGTTACTCAAACAGACAGGTTACATTGTGCCAGCTGACAACCACAGGTACAGCTGAGTGAAGCACCGTGGCAGAAGACTAATAATTTTGGTGTATTAGTCACATTTTTTGAAGTGCTTCATGTGTTGACTAACTTATTTTTGGTTTTTTCATAAAAAGAAGATTCTGACTTCAAAAACCAGTTTTTAAGAATGTGCACTGGGGATATGGTTGAAAGAGATAGGAGAAGGAGAAGATAGTTACCCAAAGTGTGGTGCCCTGGTGACTAAATGGGTTAACCAAAGTGAAGGAGAACTCATAGTCAAACCTCATGGCTCTCCTGAGACTCTGTGCTCATAGAAGTTTTATTTCAAGTCCCAGTTCTCAGCAACCTGTTTTCTTATGGTAATCTTAAATTGACCCAAAAAGAGTTCTCTTCAGACCACAACTTAATAAAGAAAAACTAGAGAAAGACTGGAGGGATCCTTACTTGGATTACAACCCTAAAAAATAAGTTTTCAAATATGGTTTCTTTAAATCAGCAGTTTCATAAGAAAGAAATGTTGCTTGGATAGCAGGAATGAGGTGAAAACCTGGGAAAAAGTGTACATTAGTTTTACATTATGAGAGAGAGACATGAAATAACATTCAGATGTATTCAGTAAGAGTATCCAAAGCTTCCTGTTCATTTTGATCTGCCCTGCTAGTTCAGGATCTTCCATTTCAAGGTGCCAACAAGCTGTTGGTATTTTCTCCTTCAACCCAGATTTAAGTATTTTAGCACTTTTCTTCCTTAGGAGTGTGAAAACTAAGACAACGAGCTCTAATTAGATGAGGAAGGCAAAAAATGATGAAGAAAGGTGAAGGTGACATAAAGATCTTACAGTTGTGTGGGGAGATGAGAGTATCAGAGAGACTGCATGGAAGAAAGACACGGAGTTTGAATGGTATGAGGTTTGTTACCAGCTTTAATTCTGTGTATAGAGATGGGAAGGTAAACTTTAGAGACAATCTAAAGAAAGAAACTAAAACCAGAAATACTGACGGCTTTAACGGTGAATGAAAATCCCCAACCCTTCTGTGAGATGTGGTGACTGGAAAAAGTAAACATTAATGGAAAAGTTAGAAAGGAGGACTTTAGGGAAAAGAGGCGGTTGTCATCCATCCAAAATGTCTGTCGAACAAAATGCAAGTTTCAGAGTCACCAGGCAAGACTTCCAAGCCTCTGGAACGACCCAAGCCACATGAATGTTAGGGAAGTGTACAAAACCACTACTTTCCTTTGGCCCATTCACCTAGAGTTGTTAGAGTTTCCTGCCTAGAGAAAAAGAATCTGCTACAGGGAATTCAGGAAAACTAGCTGCCTGGAACAACTATTGCTTTTTTCCTAAACTGTAATGATGCCCAATTCACAAAAAAGAATCAAAGTGTTTTAATCAATGGCATTGGATTTCACTGATGACAATGCCAGCCAACACAAAGAACCTGAATTTATTAAGAGTGCTTCATAAATAAAAATAAGCTACTTGCCCACAACAACAATAAAACAGAAATGAGCATTTAATTCTACCTTTCTCAGTCATAAAATCATAAAATGCTGTTGTTCTATCAATCCCTCTTCTTGCCTGTTTTGTACTTTGCCATGCCTAGATATGAGCCTCCATCTTCACAAATGTGGCTCAAGAAAAAAATGGAAGTAAAAAGGTGTGAGGAAGGGGAGAGGAAGATAGACTGCAAGGAAATAAAGTACCAACCACTACATTTTTTGCTGAACATACTTATTTGCAAAAAATTTTTCTCATCAGCATAGTACTCAAGGAGAGAGGGCAGGAGTCTTGGACATGAAACCTGTTAGTAAATCACCACAACCAAAGCAGTGAATTGCTACTAGGGTTTGCTAAATGTGTTCTGTCCTGTAGGGCTCATACAGTATTCATCTTTTCTCCCTAATCAAGATGGAGTTCAGTGAAAATGGAATGAAAGTGACCACCTATGTTTTGAGATTACATTTTTGTTTAAGCTTGATTCTTATGTGCTCCTCCTCATTGGATGAACAGTCAGCTTGGTTCTTCTATCCTCTGATCCTTGCCCTATCCCATCTTCTCTCCTTCTAGCTTTCACTTTAATTAATTTCTATAACGACTTCCTCTGCCATTTACTCCCTCCTGCCTTCCTGAGGGTACATGTTTCCTCTAGCTTGTGCTTCAGGCAGGCCAGAAACTGCTTTGGAAATAGCCTTGCAGCCCCTCCCGCAAGGAGTTAAACATAATGTTAAAGGGAACACTTCAATTTTCAATTTTAAATTCTGTGGCATTCTGTTTGCTTCAGCCAGAGTGCCTGAAAGAAAAAGTTTGTTCAGGAGATGAGAGGTAACATGTGATAGCTTTTGATTTCTTGCTGGGGAATGCATAAACCAGGGCTGAAATGGGAAGCTGCAAAAACGTGGCGGCAAAAATGTACCTCTGTGAAAATGTTGTGTTCACTGAAGAGGAAGTGAAGAGATTGCCAGGAGGTCCCAACTGCTTATTGATACGCTGTCAAACTTTTCACCCTCATCGTTCCACCACACCCCATCTAAAATCCCAGCTCAGGTTGTTTTTATTTTTTTAAAAATAGCTCATGATTTTGTTGGGCCTACAGCTCACCGAGATTGTGTTGCCACTCAAAACACATAGCTAAACACCAGCAAGTAGAATTCAAAGGAACGAAGCAGATATATTTATTTGCAATTTATTAAAAAGCTCTGAGTACAGATTAATGTTCCTTACTTGATACTTTTTTTATTGTTTCACCTGCTATACAGTGGGAATTGAAACGGCTGACTGGTCATCTAATCTGGCTGTGGCCACTTGAAGTGCATGAAGATTCTCTTAGGAAATATAAACTAAGAAACCACCCACAGTAATACCTCCCAGCTGCCCTCCAAAGGTCAAGGCTCCCTGTGACAGAGCTCCTGGCTCTCCCAAGTCACAAATAAGCAGCTTCCCGTGCACCTGATGGCATTGAACCCTCCCACTAGCATTTGCCTGGTTTGATCACAGGAGGCAGAGATGTGTGCAACGAATGCAATAAGCCAAAAGTCTTACCCCACACTACTCATAACTGCCCTTCAAAGTGCTACATTTTTATACACAGGTTCATTTTTAGATGCTCTGACAAATCTTCTTGCTGTTCTCTGTGCCCAGAACCAATCACCTGGAGGCCAGAAGCAGCAAGGCATTTTCACTCATCCTAGCAAGCACGTGCAGCACACAGTCCTGTATTTACTGAATCCTAAGTTAGGCTTTGTTTGGAATTCTTTTTTAACTATTCTGTGTTATGTTATTGCATCTTTCCTCCAAGCTCCATTTCTTTTCTTTTTCAGGTCTGTCTCATGCAGTTAGATGATGATGGTTCCTCTCTGGCTTCTTTCTTTCTCTAAGACCTAATTTTTTTATTTTTCTGGGCCTTCTCTTGATTATCAAAGCCTGTGTTGCAGTGTTCTTAAAGCCAAAGTACCATATGTGAGACATACTGTGTTTGACAACTGAGTCCTGTGTTTAGTATACTATTAAAATGCCCTGCATGCAAAAATTCCCTGCATGCAAAATTTTTTTGCTCCTGTGAACTCAGACTGTATAGAAAAAAGTCAGATTAATATTTCAGTCCATGGTGACCTCTGTATTTCCCCACCAAACTCATCTTCAGACACGTTGCCTATCGGGCACAAGTGAAGACCGTATAATTCTATTTTTATCTCCTGCTTTCAAGTGCCAGCTGTCACCTAGTAGCTGACCTTGAGGTTGGCTGAACATTCTTGGCTTTGTCTGGAGAAGAATCATTCAGGTAATGATCAGGCTTCCAATGGTGAAGAGTATTTCTTAATTGGAGTGAGGAAATGTCAGCAATTAAAATGATTAGACCTCATTCCACGGAGGAAAAAGAATGGTTTGCAGAATTAGATGTTACTTCATACTAGCAAAGCTAGGGTTCTTGTTAGACACAAGCAGTCCCCTTTCCTTTCACACTGGTGCTAGATTCTCATATTAGGCAAATTACTTACACAAATAAAGATTTAAAATTATAGCACAAAACCTAATGAAATGTTACCTTTAGGTTTGACATATTCTGTAGCAACAAATTAATATATGGGAAGTCCTTCCCACCTGGGTTGGTATTATTTTAATATAACAGAAAAAAAGTCTCTTGTGAACTCTTGAACCTTTAATTTATTTTTTTTCTTTTTTCCCCCCAAAAAATCTAAGTTAACAGGGGAAAAATAAAGTTTCTAAATAAAGTCTTCCCCTAGGACAGCATTTTTGTCTTGCCAAATAAAACTTACCAAAACTTTTGTTTCTCTAGCAATTTAGCTTCCCAAGAAAAATACACCTGCAGCTATCAAGAGCTTTGCTTGAGCAGGCAGGCCTTCTGTTTCATGAGCAACATTAGAGGGCACTTCTGCATTGTAGTAGGCTGAAGACAAAGAAAGAGACAAGCCTGATCGTACTGCTTGAATTCAGAGGCAGGCAGAGCTCTGTTCCAGCCTTACCAGTACTAATAACTTTTTCTGCAGGCAGCCTTTTTCTTCTCATCAAAGCTGATGCTGGAGTAAGGCATGATCTGTGTGAGAGAAGGGAGGGTGGGACCTGATGCTTTATAAGTAGGTCAGTGATCAGAGAGATGAAGCTGAGACATAGGGTTGCATCCTTCCCCATGTTCCTATGCCTCTGCACTGAAGTGGCCCTGACCCTGCGGGCTCACTCCCAGGGCTGGGGGTGCTGGATCACAAGTGGGTATGAGGTCTGCAAAGCTGGGCTCAGCAGGTGGATGTTACAGCTTTGATAGTATCACTGATTTAGTTTTGAGTCTTTCGAAGTTTGATGCTTTCACAGCTTCAGTTAACAAGGCACGTGGTTGATTTATAAGCTTGTTTCACTGGAAAAATACCTTTTCAATCTGTATGTTAGAGGAAAGTTTTAAAAGGAGATCTGAAAACTTAAAAATCAGAAGGTCATTGGGAGGGAAAGTGAAAACTCAATGTTCTATTACTTATTTATTTTAGAAATGCTACTGTTTTAAAACTGATTTCCTTGTTTTGAGGGTTCTGACTTTCATTTCATGGAAGTTTCAGTTCAATAATGCTGACATTAGGAAACAAAAATCATCAATGTAATTAAATAGCTCTTAGTTTACCCTTTACCTGAAAACCTCTAAGCAGACTTGTTAATATGTGCTCTTCTTCAGTGACATGATCTCTTTGAAAGAGTCGCACATTACAGCAAATGCACAGAGGACTTTTTTTCCTATTTACCATTCTTCAAGGCCTGACCTATAGAACTGAGCTCCTGAACCCGAACTACCAGTGAAATGCAGTTGCAATTTATCCTAAGCCTCTATCCCCGTTTTGCAATAAGCCTCAAGAGCAATATTCAGTGTTTACTATTGTACAGACTAACTAGGCAAAGCTTGCCTGGTTTAGGCATCAGGTTCACCTGATTGTGTTGAACCTCCCGTTTGTCACTCATAAGTCCAGGGGAAGGCTGTAGGAACTGCCTGAGTGTTTTCTCCCAGTCTCACCTCGGGGGCAAGGAAGTGAGAAAAGACAGAGCATCAGCAGGGCATTATGAAAATGTCAGTTGTTCCTTTCTGGAGTGAGTGACCAGAACCTCTCCATGGTCAACTCAAAATTTAGGCCTAAAATTCAGATTGCACCGCCCATTCCACGACTAAGCAGCTGCTTACTGGAAATCATTTGTTCATCATGCAAGCCAGACTTAAAGCTAAGCTTTCCCTCTAACACTGCAAAGACTTCGAGGTAGGCTGTGTTTTCTTGTGTGCTGCCTCATTTGCTGTTGGGTGTTGCATTCCACCTTGAATCACTGTTGCTGCAGTCATTGCATGAACAGAGAGAGCAAGTTGATGTGACAGCTATGCATATCTGTGACTTTTCCTGGCCAGAGGTACAAGCTTCACTGTGGCAAAAGTGATTCAGATTCAAGATTTTCCCTGCCCTGGTCTTGAAAGCATAGTTCCATATTTAGTAAGATTTGGAAAGCACAGTGAAGGGGATATACAAAATCTCTCATAGAAACAGGCCAGCTCTGAAGACCTTGCTGCATTTACCCACAGAGAAGCAGAGAAGAATGAGGGAGAGCCTGTCTTGGCCAATGACATAGGAGAACAACAGACTTGTAGTTGTGTCATTAAGGTTGCCTGGTACAATGCACATGCCTTTGAGGGAGCATGAACACTTGTGCATCTGTTCATCCTCCCCACATCCCCCCCTTCAGGAACATGTCTGCCCCTCATCTTGGCAGCCACTCTCTCAAGTTTCAGCCATCTGATTCATGCAGCAAAAAGTCTCCCCACAGAAAACATACTGGCTGAACCGCTTTGTTTTTTCTAGAGCAGTGCAAACAGTTATTGCAAGGAGAATTTTAGGAAGATTGTGCCTGGCAAGGAAAGCTCACTAAATAAATACATGATGTTAATTATCCTTTGCCTTTTTCAAGTGAGCATTTCAAAGTGCTTTGAAGGCATTAATTAGGCTTCAATTTAGTACCATAAGGTAGTTAAGTATTATTATTACCTTTTTCTTCCTTATATCCAATCTAAACTTACACTGTTTAAGTTTAAACCCATTACCCCTTGTCCTATCACTACAGTCCCTGAGGAAGACTCCCTCCCCAGCACCCTTGCAGGCCCCCTTCAGATACTGGAAGGCTGCTATGAGGTCTCCACGCAGCCTTCTCTTCTCCAGGCTGAACAGCTCCAACTTTCTCAGCCTATCTTCATAGAGGAGGTGCTCCAGCCCCTGATCATCTTCATGGCCTCCTCTGGACTTGTTCCAACATCTCCATGTCCTTCTTATGTTGGGGACACCAGTACTGTATGCAGTACAGCAAGTGGGGCCTCATGAGGGCAGAGTACCAAGTGATGCCACCCCATACTGTGCGCATGTATGTGGAGGTACGCGTTTGCTTAAGTGTATTTCTGCACAGACGTATGCCTCTCTACACATTGCTCACTCACATATGTGCGTAGATAGGTGATATGGCAGAAGTACAGATGTAGCAAGCCGCTAGATGGGGCTACAGGAGGAAAAAGGTAGATGTGAGATTATAGGCGATCCATAGGCATCAAGACAGGTTGCGTGTTTAGTATCCTGGCCCGTGTGGGATCTTTACTGAAAAAGATCAGCCACAATAGCAGCGTGCAGCACCTGTACTCTCACCACGGGAAAGGAAGCAAGAACACTTTTCAAGCCAAAATGCACAGTATTTTACCAGGAAAAAAAAAAACAAAACAAACAACCCAACATTGTATCCCTTCAATTGTAAACTCTGGGTGAAAGTGCTTATGCATTCAGAGCATGAGGCAGATGGTAACAAACCACATGCTTGTGGATTATCCCACTTTTTCCACATTTGCATTCTCAAAACCACTTTTGGTGCCCGTGGTTTAACCTCTGTTTCCCTAACTCCTGTTTATGAGTTGAGTGGTCACATGTCATCATGTTGAGTGGGAAAGTGTGTACAGGGGATAAGGAGGTAGAAGTGGTTCCATATGGTGAGAGAACCGACTTCGCCAAAGTACTAAAAAAATACAGAAAGAGGGAAAACCAAGAGTAAAATCTTTTGAGGAGATTGGTAGTCTAAAATGCTTGTGACCTCACATGAACAGAACAGTTGTTGTTATGTGAAAGAGAAACTTATGATTTGAATTGCTGATAATAGGTTTTGGTGTTTGCAGCAGGAATAAGAGTTGTACAAATTTGCCTTCCTCTGCTCTATTCATGATTCAGGCTGAAGGCTGCAGCATTCCAGTTGGAGGACAGGAGGCTGTGAGACACCATGAAACTGATGGCTTCAGTTCTTCATCCAAGTTTAAACTGTTGATCAGAATGAAAGAAAACCCCAACACATCAGACACATTTCAGCTTTGTTCACAATAGTATTATGAAGTTTCTGGCACTGTACTAAGTATGTGCTTGTGGTTTCTCGAGACAATTCATCTAGCAAAGTCAAAGTCCTTATGCTTCAGGGAAAGGCGAACAAAGCACACCAGATGCCCTTTATTCAGAGCGCATAGCAAGGTTCAAATTCCTTATAACAGTAGATAGTAAATTAAATATCATGAAATTATGGAAAAAATCCCAATGAGAAAGGATCTTTTGTATCAAAGTTTTGAATAAAAAGCAGACAACAATGACAAAAATCCATTATTGCTGGATGGGGATATAGTGTTCACTGTGCTGGAAAAAAAAGCTTACAGAACCACTTTTGCCACCATAATCAGTTATCAGTCTTGGTAGTTTTCTTTAGAAAGAACATCAAATAAAGATGTACAGGAATTCAACCCCAAATGATGCTTCTACAGTGTAAGAATTCTTTGGTGTTTTGTGCTGTAGGTATTTGACAAATGAAAGGATATTTCTGTTACCAAAAGTGACTGAGGTATCACATTTTTTTACTGTGAAGCAATTTGAGAAGATTTGTCGGTAGAAGGACCCGTCTAGAAATCAAGTGCCTCTGAGACACTTCTATCTGGGCACCCAAAATGTAACATCTTTCTGAATATTTAGGTCAAAGGTCTTTGATTTTAAGAATTGATTATGTAATTGTAAGCCAGTCCCAAAATGGGGTTCAAACACCAGTTTAGCTGGCTTTCATACAGTTCAGTATTGGTGGTCCTGAGGATTGCAGGTTTGAGTTGGGATTGGTTTCAAAAGTGAGACTAAGACAAGCTGCATGTGATTCAAAAGCAGTTAACTCTGCCTTCAAGGGGAAACAGACTTTGTGATAGTCTTTGCCAACACAGCAGATGATATATAGGCACTGGGGTGAATTTCCAATTTCTCTTTGCCTTTGGCTTTGGTGTGGCCAGGATCTAAACCCAGTTGTTTTAGGGACATATCCAATATTCATTTTATCAACTCAAAGATTTCTATTGACTTACATGGGAGATGGATCATACTCTCAGAAGTCAGTTTACTTGTAATTGCAGCTCAGAAAAAAGTAATCCACCTCATTAGTTCCGAAGTGGAAGTAAAATGTGTTGGACTGGAGGTGAAGAAAGCAGAATGACATTCATTGGTCAAGACTACTCCAGCTAGCACCAGGGTGGCAAACCCAAGCCTGATTCATCCTTGTAAAAGAGAATTGGATTTCTCATAGCAGATCTGAAACTTTCCCTAAGGCAGGTTTAAAACTGCAAATTATACAGAAACACTTTCCATCTGACTAGACTGCCTATTACAAACTTGCTCTATATTCTATAAAGCTGGCGGTGGGTGGCTTTCAGTTGACTTCCTCCTCACATACACACCCTCACTGGTCTTTGCTGTGAAGCCGGAAAGATGAAAAATCATATATACTTGCATTCACCAAGTGATCTCCAAAGCAACTTTACACTGCTTCCAGTCTTCCTTGTCTTATAAACCAAACTCTTTCTGTAGATTGTTTACCCACCACTTCTAGTGTGTCTCTAATAAATTAAAATCTGCTGAAGTGGTAAAATGTACGAAAGATACAGTGAATGGTGTGCAGGCTGTACAGTGGGGCTATTATTCTAAGGGGAAGTAGGAAAGGCAATCATAAAATTTTGAAAAATTATGCAATAACTTTGTAGTTATTGCCCATCTGTATTCATTACAATGATCTACTTCACAGGCATATAAATAGAACTGGCAAGTAAAAGATGTGCTGTTTGCCTCCAGATGTGGCACTAGGCTTCAGCAAATGAAATTCAATTAAAGACTTTAGAAAAAGTGCTGTAAGTGTTCAACAACAGATGGAATGTAATCACCATTTTACACCACCCGTCATTTTACATTCCCCCATGCTTATTCTTAACTCTGCTCAGGAAACCTTTGGAAGAAAGATGACAAAATTTAATTGCTTCGTTTTCAGGGCAACCCTGATACACTACATTACTTCATTCTCACAAGGCAACGAGTTACATAAATCACACCGACTGAGTGCACCCATTAGAGCTCCAGTATGACAACTTTATGCCTAATACACTTCAAAAAAGGACCACACAAAACTAAGACTGTAAAATTGCCATTGACTCACAGTGGCTTTTATAACATGCACTCAGCTAAAAAAGACTTAACTCGTATAGTTTTTAATCATGTTTGGGCATAGAAAACCTCTCACTGATTCAAGACAACCTATGTTAAAAAAAAGTAGAATATATCTGGTATAACCCTTTTCATTGCAGTTCCCACAGAGAAATATATCAGTATAATAGAAAAATGATTGTTTCATTTTGTAAAGAAAAGGCACCCTGAGAAGTGCTTTGTCCTAAAATGAAAAGAAAATAAGGTATTTTGTGTGTCATTACAGGGAAGGGAAGGGGTGGGAAAGGTGGTATTTCTTGGTTAGATCCTCAACTTTTGTATATCTGCACAAAGCCATGGAAGCAGCTACAGCTACATGTGCTCATTTGAGAGTCTCAGTGCTGCAAGGTGTTATGGTGCTGGCAGCTAAATTAACCCTATCCTAGCCAAAACCAGCACATTTGTGTACATTCTGCCACAAGAATATTTGCACCATCAGGGCAGTGAGCAATCTACCCTGTAGTGGCCTCACTTGTGCCACATAGGAGTGCAAGCACAATTGTGTTGGCAAGCTGCAGCAGTGTGCTAACAGCAGAGAAGAGCTGACTGATGCTATTCACAGTTAGATAGACAGCTGGAACAAAGCATTGGGTATTCAAAAATATCCCAGCCAAACTGCCCTGCAAAGCCCAGAGTTTTTAGTGCAAAGGCTGTCACTGAAGGCTCCTGTATGAAGTAAGGGTGCAGAAGGGGCTTGTGTGTGATTTTTCTGTGTGTCAGATGTGGGCTCACATTGCTTCTGTCCAACAATATGACATACACCACATTTCACTGAGAATCTTATTTCTTTGCACAATAGCTTCTTCCCACCCCCATTCTCCCTGTGTCTAAGAATAAGACCAAGGGGATGAATCTTACACGCTGTAATAGACTTCCTTGCATTTGGAAGTTAAAAATGAGGTTTAAACAGTCAGGCTAACATGAAAACCAATTGAAATTACAGTGGTGCTGTGCAGTATATTCTTTAAGTATTCAAACCACAATGAAAAAAATATAAAATCCTCTCCAGTAAACTACAAGGGCGACTGAAGCCCACAAACGCTGGGAAACATGGTAAGATCTGATTGAAAGCCTGTCCTTACTTCACCCCTGAAGAAGGTGGTGTGCTACCTAGAGATTCCCGACAAGAAATGCTTAGTATGGACTGTGTACTGAAGTTTGTCTCTTACCAGAGCTTAGATGCATGACTTTAAAGCCTAGAGTTAGAGTCTTCACCTTAAGAAATAAATATTCTAGGTTCTTCTAGCCACTTGTCTTCTTTTTAATTAAAAAAAAAAGGGCAAAAAAAAAAAATCAACAAATTTTAATTCAAGTAATAAAAGACAGAGAGAGAGACTGAAAATCTCTCATTTTCACTGTTCTAACACCCAAGCAACCTCAAACTTTGGTCAAGTTGCAGTGCCTCTGAAATTAAGATGAAATTAATGTGATTAAATTCACCCAGGAAGAGCGGCCTTTCATAAATGATTTTAGAGTTCTCAGACTTCACACTTTTTTACTGAATTTCACAAATATTTCTCTCACCCACAGTCTTGGCGACACTTGCCCTTTCCTGACTTTTGCTTCTTTTTTTTTTCAAAGAGAAGCTTTGATATGGTTTGATTTGGTGACCTCCGGATTCCTTTCCAGTCTGAACATTTCCAGAATTGTGTCTACAATGTATGAATGGAACAGGCAAGGTCACAAGTCATCAGCAGAAACATCTAATCAGTCTGCATTCATGAGAAACATGGCCATGGGAGCCAATCTCTGTGGAAGAAGCTATTCCAACAGTTTTCCAGCATGCATTGTCCAAATTCTCAACTCAAATTTCCACTTTAAATTCCAGTTTCTCAGACCACTTCACTTCTTTTTGCTCTTGGAAATAGAGCACCATCCTGGAATAGAAGGTGAAAGAGTACTTTAGCTAGAAGAAAAGCTGTAGCTAGAGACAGTACTCTCCAAAGTTTTTCACTCACATTTAAGAATGAAAGGAAAAAAAATCTGGTGCCAGGCTGTGAAAAAGGAACAACAACATTCTTTTATTTATTCTCATTCTCTACTTCTGTCATTTCATGTTCCATGGAAATTAAGGCATTTGCATAAAGTAGCTTCTCATTCCTCTTTTCCATCCAAGCTTGGCATAGGTGGAAAATTTGAG
>JANRGW010053879.1:0-15893 GCA_024733675.1 Psilopsiagon aymara | reverse complement strand
GGGGGATATGTGTGGAGCTGCATCCTCACAAGGGAAGGATTCCCAGGACATCCCTCATTGTCCGCACACAGCTCCCAGCTGCTCCCCTGCCCGCCAGCAGTCCATCTCCATAACACGAGCTGACACGGCTTCTGCGGGAAGACGTGGCATTGAAGACTCTCTCTTCAAAGCCTCTAATTGGAGTTAACTTTTGCCCTGGGAGTGACTCCATTACCAGGGAACCCCGCGGAGGGGCAGAGCTAAGCTGGGGTCTGCTGGATCTGGACAAAAGTCGTTTTCTAAGCCCGCCTTACTGCTTGCCACCAGACATTCTCCCATCCCTTCTCCTCCCACTAGGCTCTTTCCTCCTCTCCCGATCAGCTGCTTTCTGCCTGGTAAAATGTTTACCCTCCGTGCAGATCCACACAGCAATTAGAAGCACATTTAGCTGATGTATGGCTTCTCCAAGTCTATCACCTTAACTCATACAGCCAAAGGGAATAAAAGACCTGGACTGGAGACCCTGTGTCTCATCCTTATGGACATCAACAGTTTTTAGTGACCCCTTAAATCAGTTCTGCTTGAGGGGTATGGGCCCAAGCCATTATCCTCTGATATTTATTACCAGGGCTGTCTGTCTGCTTCATCTCTATGGCTTTGGCTAGCCCCATGGTTTTACCCATCAGGTAACTCAAACACCAACCCCTGCAGCTCAACCTGCTCAGTCTGGAAAGAGCAGCAAACAGCGGGGACTACTACAAGGGAAGGAGAGAGAGAGAATGATTTTCCCATTGCTTTGGTGATACCTTCTCTATTTGTTTCCATGCCACATGGACAAGACCCTGCCTCCTCCAGGGCTGACACTTACCTGTACAGATGGACAGACCTCCAGAAAGCTGCTCCAGCAAAAGCTCCAGCCAATGGATTGTGGGGAAAAGGTCCTTTAAACACTCAGCTGATGCTCTGCAGAGAATCTGCTTCCTGTGTCCATCTGATTTTGCTCTCTATTAATGTATCAGTTAATGAAATGCCTAAACAATACTTAGGATGCTTCCAGCAGCTGATGGAAGAGGACCAGGGTGCTCAGCTGCTGCCAGAACAGAGAACGAAGTGCAGGGATGGTGGCCAAGCAGGATGAGAAGAAAGGTGGGAGCAGGCACACCAGGGGGACAGGGGCAGGAGAATGCCCCCACACTGGCCATAGGGTTTGGTACAAATCAACAGCTTGTCCTAAATATGCACCCCGTCTGGCCACAGAATCCTGCAGCCTCTGGGTTTGGTTCCACACAGACAAGGAAACTCCTGTCCCATCATCCCATGGCCAAGTTCCTCACATCCAGCTTTCTCAGGGTGAGGGGATATAATAAGACTGTGGTTATCCGGTGCTCTGCATCCCTGTGCAGCAGCAGAGGATGAGAATGCAGACACTGCAACCATACAGACAGCCCCACCAGCCCCTCTGTGAAGATTCACCTCAAAAGGTACAGAAACAGCAGCAGAGCACTTGCGTCACCTGCAACCTCCACTGGAAGCCCAACGCTTGCTGGGGGTGCTATCAAGAGTTCTGCACCCATGGATGCCATTGGGATGTTTGCACCCAGCCAGCCCTAACAGAGGAGGTGGGTGCAGGAACACAGGGTTCCTTCTCTCCTGGGCTGAGCAGAGGCCCCCCCCGCCGTGTCTTTGGGACGCGGAGGAGGCGGCCGCCTCTGCGGCCACGGCTCTGATGCTGAAGCATCGCCCCACCTAGTGGCAAAGGGTGTGCAGAGGGATCTCTTCGGCCCCGTCAGCGCAGGAAAGATCGATGAACGGTTGCCCCTCGGGGAGTATTTTTGGAGTGCAAATGTTCCGAGCTATGATCTATAGCCCTGGGTTGGGCTGAACATGGCTCCGTTTCCTTCCAGCACGCAGAGGATGCCGCTGCAGCCTGGCTGAGGAGAGGCTGGTTCAATGATAACACGAGGAACCATATGCGGGGGGCTGGTCCATAAGATGCTGCTGTGTGGAGAGCTGGGTGCTCTGGTAGTTCCAGTAAAGGTACAACGGTTTAAGTGGAAATGACTGGTATCGATCTTGGCAGGCACATACCAGCAGAAGTAAAAATAAGCTGCTCTCAATTAACCCACATTGATCTGAATTAGAAGAGAAATGGATCAGCCCTAAATAAAATACTAGCCTCTCAAGCTGGTGAGACTGGTGGTGGGTGGCAGAAGGTGTTGGACTCGAGAAAGGAAATGCCTGGTTTTAAAGTGCAGTTCTGGTTAGAGAAACAGTGCTACCAGATTGGATGTTTCTCCTGTTTTCTCTCATCTGTGAATGATTTCCGTATGACGGGCCCTGGGCTGGCAGTTGAAAGGAGCTGTTTTCGAGAAACCAGGAACCTGTCCCACAGCAGGACCAAATGCAAGATGCTGGAGAGTAGCCACGGATGAACAGATTGGAGTTGCTCAGCCTTGGCAGCCTCCAGACCCCGTGCAGTGGTCGGAACCCAGAAGGAAGCCAGTAGAGAAGCAAGCAATGGACCTTTGTCCCCAAAGGCAAGGCTGTCCTGGCTCTGCTCCAGGGCCATGAAGTACAGGGAGGAAGGGAGCAAGGATGGGGTCAAGACTCTGGGCAGAGAGGAATTCTCCACTGCATCTTCCTGCTCTGGGCTTGAGCTCATCTCCAGTTTGAACCTTTCTGCTTTCCCCATGGAGAACCTGGTTGAGGAAGAATCAGGAAAAGCTAATCCAGGGAGCAGATCACAGTGGGGAATGATGCAGAGACCCTCTTCAGCTGAGATGGGCTCTTGTAGCTGAACTTTAACTCATCTCCTCCAGTCCTAACAGACCACACCACCTGCCAAGGTGAGCAGAAAGTGCTGAGCACCAATTCTTCAAAGGTTTCACTCAAAAGGCAAAAAGGAGAAGGTGCCCCAGTCCCACAGCTCACCCCTGAGCATTCAACTCTGTGGCTTCTGCTGGAGCTTCTCTTTTAACTCCCTGTTCTCTCCTGTTTCTCAAAGCTGAATGTAACTCCAACTCCTGACCCATAAGCCCTGTCACAGTAGCTCCTCACAGCAGTCACAGGAATATCAGACATGATAACTCCTCCCCAGGCAGTGTACAGGCTAATGAACTAAGGTGCCAACCTTCCCCCTCTTCTTGCTTCTAGCTCTGTCCGTAGCTGTCCCCAGTCTTGATGAAGCACCACCCTAGGACTTGGAAGCAGGATTGTCTCCAGTATGAAATATAAACTTGGAAAAGCCCAAAGATAAAGACAAAAGACCTGGGGAAAAAATGGCAATGGCAAAAAATCCAAGACCAGAGAAGAGATAGATACATTAATGTGCTTAGGATGCAAAGTGTTCCTGCAAGGACAGAAGAAATGGTCCTTGTTGGGCAGGAGAAATCATGGAGTCATGGATTTAAACAGCAGCCAGGAGCACTGGGCTTAGGCAGTTTCTGTTCTTCACAGGTTGGGAAACTGAGGCCTGCAGAGGAACTGCAGTGAAGGAAGAGTGGAGAAACAGGAACGTATTCCCCAGAGTTCCCAGCTCCTGTCTCCTGCTGAGAGCTCCCGGACAAACCTGCACTAACGATCCCAGGGAGCTGGGAGAGTGAACTGAGCTGCTACCCTGGGAAAGCTGTGGGGGATCTGTGGTGAGGAAGAAAGCTGGCATTAACGCCCCGCAGGTGAAGCTGTGTGTCAGGCCTCTGCCTGGAGCAGGGAGAGGTGTCTGCTCTCCAGGCAGGGTATGCAAATGGAGAATAAGCAACCTTAAGGCATTCAAGAGGGAGACACAGATGGGCTTCGAGCCCCCCCATGGGCAGAGCCCCCAGACTCTGGAAGTGGGAATCTTGAACACATCCACTTTTCAATGATCTGTCTCTGCAAGGAAATTCACAGCCCCCTGTGGTTCAAATACTCTACTTCCACCTCCCCAAGAACCATTCCTTCCCCACAACCTGCAGTCTTACCCCTCCACCTTCTACTGCCACCTCTTTTCGACTAACTTTGGGCACAGTGGGCTTCTCTCTTCCAATTTCATCATAAGATGCTGAATAAGAGAGAGATTCATACCCAGCTTCAGGTGAGCATTCACCTTGCCAAGCCTGGCTCTTAATGCAAGCTCTGCCCATGCTGAAAGAGATTTGATTTGGGCTGGTGCCTTCCTTTGCTTTTCCATGTTCTTCCCAAAATACCCTCACACTTCACTTACCTGACACGAAATCTCAGTCCCACTGCAGACAATTTCCCAGGCACAGCCATTATGCCAAAAACTGAACCAGAAGGAACAATTCCTGGTCACTACAAGCAGCTGGAGCTTCCCAAGTACTGAACAAGGATCTAGCCTCAGGAATGCCTAGATGGTATGAGAAAGCAGAGCAAGCATCTGGTTCTTACATCTGATTCTCTGGTTCTGGAGACCACACAACCTTTCAGAGCGTGTGTAATCTCCAACAAATGCATGAGACTGCCAGGTGCTCAGGACAGCAGGTTGAAGGATATAGCTCAATGGGTACATCACCTCAAATAGATCATTTTCAGCTCCTACAGCTCTCCAGTTGGGGTCTCACATCTCTAGATGAAAGATCTGACATTGATGATAAAGCCCTCCCTGGAGCAGAGCTCCCACCCTGCACTCACTCCAGTCCCAAGGGAGGTTGAACCAGCACATACCAGCATGTAAAACCAGCCCTAGGCACACATGTACAACCCTGCATTCCCTACCCCATCATTCCTGGAGAAGCCAAGAGCAGACAAACCATCCCTGATTCACACGAGGTAGAGCCTCAAGGCTTTTCTGTTGCCATGGGCAATTCAAGGACCTACTGAAAATGGCACAAAACTGCTGGTCCTCAAGCAACTCTGGTTCCAGGCAGTGCCGATGTGAACTTACAGTATCTGCTAGTTGCAAAGAGACACAGAGTCTAACTTGCATCTTGGCACCTTCCTCTCCTTGATTTCAGATAGGAGTTGGGTGCCAGAACAGGAGCAAGGAGTGAGCTGGACCGCCTGACCTAGGGCTGAAACCTTATCGCTTCCCCAAATCATTGATGCCACCTCATCTGCGCTTATTTTGGGCATTAATTGTGTTCCCAGATGTGCACCAAATGCTGGAAAAAGTGTGGCCCAGCAGCCTGGATGCAAGAATGAGACTCAAAAGACTTCTTGTCTTGTGTTATGGAGAGCAAGGCTCTGAGCAAGTCACTGCACCTCCTCAGACCTGAGTTTCCTTGCCAGTGAAATAAGCAGAATTTCACAAGTAACTTCACCCACAGTGCGCCAAATTTGTGTGTAAATTCACATCTTATCTTATCCTTCTGTGGTGAGTCTCAGGAGACCCTAAGAGTGGAAGGGAGCAGGAATGAATATCACTTCCCAGTGCTGCTCCCTCCCCAGCACAGGCAGAGGGACTGCTCCCTAGGCTCCAGAATGTTGTCTTTCTCCCATGATGGCTGGGTTCCTGGGTTGGGTTTGGAGCCTTTATGTTTTTTTGGAGAACACGTTTATTAGGGAAGCCCTTTAATTTTTCCATTTTGGAAGAACCCCAAATGGGCTTCCCGGCAAAACTAATGTGCAGGCACTCGGCATTAAGCACTGAGTAATCCTGGAAGTACAGACCTGATGTCTCTACAGGCAGCAATAAACTTTTCAGCACAATATCATAACCTCAACTCTTCCTCCTTTAATGGCTTTCTCCATGCCATTAGCACTGCTGCAGAACTGCTGTGCATGGCATACGTGCATGGGTACGAGCAGGCCCCCTCTGAAGCAGGCAGGGCCTCAGGAGTCAGGGATCAGGTACAGCCTCCTTGGGTCAGGAGTACAGCCTGCAGGGTAAAACATACACAGGGATTCTGGACAGGGCTTGGATGTTTCTTGCCTTTGTTCTTTGCAGGTTGCACTGGCCTTGCTCTAGTCTGGGAGCAGAGAAAGGGGATGGGGTCATACTCCACAGTACTCTGCTTTGGTGGTACATCTGGAACAAGACATGGGTGCTCACCCTGGTGTAGGTTAGCAGAGAGATCAAGCACCAAGGGCACAGACACCAGAGAGATGTGGAGCTGCCAGAGTGAGGCCAGAGGAGGCCATGGAGATGCTGCAAGGGCTGGAGCAGCTCTGCCCTAGAGCCAAGCTGAGAGGGCTGGGCTGGTTCATCCTAGAGAAGAGAAGGCTTCTTAAGGGGAGACCTTAGAGCAGCTCCAGTACCTAAAGGGGCTCCAGGAAACCTGGAGAGGGGCTTTGGACAAAGGTCTGTAGGAACAGAACAAGGGGAATGCTTTAACCTGTCAGAGGGGAGATTGAGATGAGCTCTTAGTCCTTAGGACTCCCTGCCGTTAGAGAGGTGAAGATAGGGCCTGGGAAACCATTTTCCAGGTACAAAGGAGTGGGAGCATTCACAAAGAACTCAGTTCCCCATCTCATTTTCTGGTGCCCTGAGAAGGCCAAGGAGGCAAAAACCTCAGGCTCTGGAGAGCCCTTCATCAGCTTTGCTGGCTCCTTCCAGCCAATTAAAAGCACTACAGGCTGGCCTGGAGGAAGAGCAGCACCACAAGAACCAAATGCCAATTAATGCACAGCGGAAGGAGAGTTTCTGCCACTCAGCAGCAAGAGCAGCCCCGACCTGGAGCATCCTCAGCTGGGAAGAGCTGGGGCTGGAACCAGCTTGGTCTCCTCTAATTGCCTGTCACTACATGAGGCTGAGGGAGGCTGCTGGATCTGGGCAGCATGAGCAGGGCCGGAGGGAGATACAGGCCCTCAGCCTTCCCCAGCAAATTGGCATCTGTGACCTTGCAAGCAGAAAAAGTATGAGTGACACGAGGGCATCATATCAGAGGTGGAAGCCTAGGAACCTGCATCAGCAAGTTTCAGCTCTCAGCTCTTCTTCACAGCGTTAAAGATGTAAAACTTTCCTCCGCAGGCAGGGAGCTTTCTGGGCTTCATATTCAAAGAAATCATCCTACATTTAAAAAGAAAAGGCTGTTTTTTTCCTGGAACTGCTTTCCAAGCCAAACTGGCAATGGTCGAGGTTCAAGATACTTTTACACTTCAGAAAAAGGCCAGTATGGTAAACATCACAAACAGATATCCATGGTGTGTCACCAAGGACATCAGGGCTGTCATCTGGTTTTCTGAGGCAAGAATTGAGAGCATCCTCCTCCGTCCTGTGCAGGATGCACCCCATAATCCAGTTCTTAGATGCCTTGTCCTCAGGTCTGGTAGCTGTAGCAAAGGAATACAAGCCCAAGAGCCCAAGAGCAAAAGAAATACTCAGACATGTCCCAGAACTACTCCCAGGACCTCCCTTCTTCCTCCTGCTGTCTGCAGGTGAGATTAGAAGACACCATGTACTAGTCTAAATTAACCAAGGACAATCAGCACTAATCAAGTGCTGCATGACTCTACATGCTCCTGGGTCTCTCTTCCCAGCCTGCTTCAAGCAAAACCTCTCACGAAGCCTTTAAATTCCAGCTTTTCCCCAAAGTTTCAGATTCAAGATTAAGGAACTGGGACTTTCAGCTCAGAGGTGGGGCCTTAGGATGATCAGCAGTGAAGCCTTCCAGCCTCCCAGCAGTCGCACCTATGGTTTCCCACCCCAATGATGGTTACAATGATCTGTGCTGGGACATGGACAGCAGCTTCCTAAGAGCTTCCAAAGAGGCTTGAGGACAGTGGTGCCCCATGACACGCCCTTGGGTCCCCTTTGGGACATACCAGCTGTCCTAGGTTCAGCAGTAGCAGTCATTTTCTCCTTCCTAGTAGCTGTTGCAGTGCTGTGATTTTGACTTTCAGCCTGGGAACAGCGTTGATAACACCGATGTTTTCACTTACTGCTCAGAATGTTTGGTCTGACCAAGGACTTTCTGAGCCTCATGCTCTGCCAGGGAGGAGCGGAAGCTGAGAGGAAGCAGAGACAGGACACCTGACCCAAACTGATCAAAGAGGTATTCCGTACCACCCCACGTCATGACCACTGTATAAACTGGGGGCAGTTGCCCAGAACAGCTAGATCGCTGCTCAGGTTGGGCTGGGTATTGGTTGGCGGGTGGTGAGCGGTTTTATTCTCTTCCCTTGTTATGTCCCTTATCATTATTATTATTGGTGGTAGCAGCAGTGGTTTGTGTTATACCTTAGCTACGGCACTGTTCTTATATCAACCCATGGGAGTTGCATTCTTTTGATTCTCCTCCCCATCCCTCTGGGAGCAGAGGGAGGAAGGGAGGGGGGGAGTGAGCTGACAGCTGTGTGGTTCTGGATAGCCATCTGGGCTTAAACCACAACACACTCTTAGTCTGAAGCTGAGCATCTAAGCATAACCCAGGTGGATTGCACTGAGGTGATGGACAGAGCATGGTTCCCTGGGCTCGAAGATGTGGTCAAGGAGGACGTGAGCTGACACGTTCACATACATGCAGCGCTAAGTGCTCTGGTCTATCTGCATCAAAGTAGGTCACATCAACAAGAGGCTGGCTGAGCAAAATGGGATGTGCTGGTGTTGCACCAACATTAACACTGTGAGCCTCTTGCTCCTCCCTCGGGGTCCCCCCAGACCTGGCTTGAAGAAGGAAAAAGGCCCCAGGAAAAGACTCAGAGAGTTCAACCCTTGTGATGTGCAGAGAAGGGGGGAATTGCTGGAGCCACCCCTGTGAGAGAGGATAGGGCTTAGCTGCCTTCAGCTGTGGGAGGCACAAGGAGGAGGCAAGAGCTAGAGCCCTGGAGAAAGGCTCCCAAACCCCAGGAGAGCAGGGCTAGATCCCCACTAGATCCCCTCCCCATGGCCATGCAGTGGGGGGTACCCCAGCCAGTGGGCAGGCACGGGAAGGGAGAGAGGAGGCTGGTGGAGCAGCTCTACTACACCAGCAGTGCTTAGCATCTTACAAGCACCAGCTATAAACTGTGAACACCTACCTGTGTTCTGTGGCCACCACCTGGTCTCCACAGCTGAGATGCCCAGGAGGAAGGGGCTTGTTTTCCTTCAGCCCCCTTCCAGTGTAGGGGCCCTCCCTTCCTCTTCCTCTCCACTAATCTCTTTAGCCCTTCTCAGATGTCAGCCAGGGAGAGGATGGATCCAGATCCTACTTCTTCCATCCTGGCACAACCTGGGGTTACTGCCCTGGTTAAGGTTCCTGTGTAGATGGACTCTGAGACCTGTGGTGGGGAGGGAAGGTGCTTTCCTCCTATCTGGAGCAAACAAATAAATAACTAAGTAAGTCATCCTCAGAGCTCCCCAAAGGTGCCATTAAGGAGCAGAGAGTTGGAGATTAGTGGCAACAGGAAAGGGGGAAAAATTGTAAACAAAGAAGTCATCGTGATGTGCATGGGGAGAGCACTTCTGAAATCCTTTAACAGGGCTCATTAAATATACATGGCCTCAGTGGCTGGCTATACATCCTGATTAGCCATGACTTCAGCTCCTGGAGTCCAGGGTGTTCCTGCTCTTCACCAAGAAGCAGGTGGTGTTCCATCCCAGTGGGCAGCGAGGGCCCTGCACTTCCACACAGAAAGACCATGACCCCATGGAGCCCTGAGTACGTGTGTATGGGGCAGTGGGCATGGGCATGAGCTGATGCCTTGTTGCAGGTGAAAACCAGGTCCAACCTAGCCAGGGTGAGAAACAGAATGAGAGAAAAGGAGGATAGACCAGCAAGGACCAAAAAGGCCCTCAAGAGCTGCTTTCAGATGATTCCTTCTACCTCTGACAGCCACTGTCTTGATGTATGGCTCAGAGAAGGGGAACCTTTTGGCAAACCTCGCCCTGTTTGAGCCTGGTCTGCTGGAGCAGGTGAGATGCTGCAGGATGCTGAGCCAGTCTTTGCTGCAGCCCACATGGTTGCAATTTGTGTGCACCCTCCACCCTCCATCCTGTCTCGATCTTCAGCAGAGAACATGCAGCTCACCCACTCGTTCAATCAGAGGAGCAGCCTGAGGCCTCTTTCTTTCCCCCTTCCTTTAATGATATTAATATTTTATTACTTTTCATTGGAAGAAACATGCAAATGAATGTCTGTGGGAAGGCCGTAGAGTGTTAACAAAACAAGCAAACAAGGATTGTCCTCCTTATGAGCTATGTTAACACAATCTACAAGTGCTGTTCTACAATCAATAACCTCACAGGAAACTCCAGTGGCTGGAGGCTCTGTTACTGAATTCATTCAGGTTGTCATTTTAATCCCTAAGACTATAGTTTGATACCAACGCTATAGAGTGCAAAGCTGACTATAGATTCAATGCCTTAAGTGGTCTTAGTGAAGAGCAAGGAAAGAAGGAGCAGCAAGGGTTGAAATCATCCTGACTCATGCCCTGACATCCTTGCTTGTGAAGGGAGATGAAGCCAGGAGCTCCTGCATCTCTGCACATGGTCTTCTACTGCTTGAGCTAAAGGAGAGAAGAGCTCTTAAAAGCTCTTACCCAGTTTGGTTTCTTGCAGAGGACAGATCCTCAAATGGGAGATCTGAAAAGAAGCAGGATTTCACTATAAAGCACCCACCGCAAAAAAAAAAAAAACAACAAACCAACAAACTGGGAGAGAAGTAATGTCAGAATTATTGCCATCAGTTTTTAGCTACTGATCCTACAATAGAACCTAATTAAAAGCCAAAGTCTCTTGGAATATGAGCCCTCCTAATTCAGGTAAGTCAAAGACTTACACTCTCCACCTTTGCCAAAAGCCATAGAACCATATTTTACATGGGGGGGGTCCATGAAGGTTTGGCACAGAAGCATAGAAAAATATGAGTGTGACATGAGGAAAGAGAAGAAAAACAAGACAATACCTGCCTGCACTGAATCCAAGTTAAAGATCAGAGAAAGCAGATGTAGGTACAAAGTAGCCTGTAAGACTGAGTCCTTCAAGAAGGATTTCTGGGTTTGATTTCTTTGGGAATATAGCATCTAAGAAAGGTGGCAATGTTGCATGGGAAATCTGTGTGGCAGCAGCTGAGCAGAGCAAAGAGGACACTTGGGCACAGCATTGAAGTGGTGGCTCTCCATGACCAAGCCACTCTCTTCACAGATCTGAGTCCCAGGACTCACTCAATCACTTCCATAAGTATCTCCCTTTGAAACAGCAGCCTGGTTTTCTCACTCTTAGCCTGGCCTGGGCCAGCTGGTAGAGTGGTTATGTTAATTCTGCCATCACACTGCTGAGTCATTCCAGTTCAGCCAAGAAAATGCTGGAAATTGGCTCATGATTTATTCTGCACTCTTGTTTCATCTCATGCTAACTTGGTTCTCAGGTCTCCCTGCAGCTCACTGGCCAATTAGTCAAATCAAATGAATCACAGAGAAATCCAGGCCTTAAACACATATCGGGTCCACATATTGGCAGGATCCAGGTGGAACTGTTCCCTGGGAGTTGGGGAAGTGGCACCTCCTTTTCCCTGGTGATCCTCCACTATGATAGACTTTTCTCCTTCATATTCAAGAAAGCACCTCCCTGGGGACAGGCAGCTCCTAAGTTCAGGAGTTTCCCTGTGAAGTGGAGAATCTCTGAGCTCAGTCTGAAGATGAAAGAGCCCGGTCTGCTCAGTCCCAAATAGTGACAAAGGTGCTGTAATAGAATCCCCATGTCCAGTGGAGGCACCAGCAGTGACTGAGCCTGGAAGTGTCCAAGCTCCCCCACTCTCCCTGCTCGTGGCCATGCTGGATGCCTCCAGAGCACTCCTCTCTAATCTGATTTCCAGTGCCTGCCCAGGAACATGAAGTGCTTCCCTCGAAGTCCTCCGTGACCTGATATGTCTCCATCAAGACATTTCCCTGGGCATTTCATTTTAAGTTAAAACCCCCATTCTTCTTTGCTGTATTCCCTTTATGCCCTGACATGTTCTCCCCTCCCCATACACCCATTTTGCTGGGAAACAATTCCCCATTCCGAGCAATGGCCCAGAATCCTCCTGTGTGCTGGGCTGCACCCCCAGAGCGTGAGCAGCAGCTTCAGGGAGGGGATTTTCCCCCTTTGCTGTGCTCTGGGGAGACACCCCCCCCCCCTGCAGTCCTGATCCAGCTCTAAGGCAACCACACAAGAGCTGCTGGAATGAGTCCAGAGGAGGCCATGGAGATGCTGTGAGGACTGGAGGAGCTCTGCAATTTGTCTCCTGCTGACCTGTCTCCAGACGGCTCCTGTAAGCTGCTAAATGGAAGTGACTCCTGAGCGCTCCTGGGGCCACCTCCCCATTTATCTCAATGAGCTCGATGACATCCCGGATGGTGATGCATGAGACATGCCACCTTCCTCTGCACTGTGACATCTCGAGGGGTTCTGCTTTGCTGCCTCTCCCATGAGACACTCATCACTGTGGGATGACAGCTTCTGCGCTCCAGCCGGCAGCCAGCAATGATCACAGGGAGAAAACACACTGCTCTCCTTTAAAAATAGGGGCAAAATCATCCATGAACACATCTGAAGTGCAAGTGGCTGCTTCTGAATATTCTGGTTTGCTCCTCTCAGGGACAAGAGGAATTGCTCCTTGTCCTAACCTGCCAGAGGGGAGATTGAGATGAGCTCTGAGGCAGAAGCTCTTCCCTGTGAGGGTGCTGAGGTGCTGGCACAGGGTGCCCAGAGAAGCTGTGGCTGCCCCATCCCTGGCAGTGTTCAAGGCCAGGTTGGACACAGGGGCTTGGAGAAATCTGCTCTACTGGAAGGTGTCCCTGCCTGTGGCAGGGGTTGGAGCTGGAGGAGCTTTAAGGTCCCTTCAACCCAAACCAGTCTGTCTCTGATTCTATGATCCTTACTCTCAGGCTGGAAACCCACAGGTAAAACAGCAACAGCCCCTTGCTCTCAGTGTGTCACCCAGCCCAAGCCACCAAGGTAGCATCCAGAGGCCTGAAATGACACTCAAACCATTCAGAGGCACAAGGAGCCTATTATTAATTCAAGCCTATTCCTGCTATCAAAGCAAGTGGGAGTGCTCAGGAAGCTCCAACCATACAGATTCAAATGACTTCTGACTGACTCTTACAAACCCTTTCACAGGGAAGGTTCCCCCTGCAATGGGAATCTGGGGACTGATCCAAACAGCAGCACCTTTCCCAAGTTAAAATACTACAGGAAGGAGGAAAAGGGGAAGAGCAACATTCCCCTGCACAGCAGCCCTGCACTCCCCAGCCTGGAGCTGCGCTGGAGCCACGGGCTGTAAATCATCAGGAAGGTGCTTTTCTCGTAAGTGGTTTTAACTCCTGGGTTTTTGTTCTGAGGGGAACTGTGACTGACGGCACAGCAGGCTCTGGTCATACTCCCCCAGCTCCTGGGCTGCTTTAAGCCTCTTTTATGCTGCTTTCCCATTACTGGGCAGCCCTAAAGCTAAGTGAACAAAGAAGGTTTGTTGTAGGTCAAGGTCATTTCCAGGCCCAAGCCAGAGATGGACAGATATGATTGCTTCTTCCATGTCAGCATTTCTCACTGGCAGGAGACAGGAGGTGCATGAGGTCTTAGAGGGAGACGCTGCTGCTCCTGCTGGGGCATCCCTGGTTTATGATTTCTTGCTCCAACACCTCTTCCAGGCTCAGCCCTCCTAGCAGAGGCGCTTTGTGCTCAGGCACTCATGGGCAGCATCCCTGCAGAGCTGGAATTCCAGCAGAATTTGTTGGATCCCACCCTTCTGAAATGAGGAAAGTCTCTGGGGAGATGAAGGACAGAGCCATAAGGCTGCTGGTGGGGAGGGGTTTGGGAGTATGGGATTTCCTGCATGGTATTTGCTGCATTCCCAGCTGCAGTGCCATGGCTCCCATTCCTGGAAGACACACTACTGTCAGGTCACAAGCATGCAGGGATCCAGGTGAGAGCTAATGGCATGACTCTAGTTTGAGTTAGCCAAGGCAAGTCTGAATATGCTCAGGTCAGTGACCAGAGTAGCACTGGTTTGAGGACCTCTCCTTCATGGTAACTTTGAGTGCAAACACATCCCTTTCTGCAAGCCACCAGAGCTTTCTCACTCTTCTAATCTTCTTGGGGTCCAGTGAGATGAAGGCTGAGGTCACTGAACACATAAGGGAAAGCCAGAGGGTGCCCCTCAGGCTTGCAGAGGCCCCATCTCATGTCCCACACAGGTTTCTTGGTGGTTTGTAGAAACACCTTGCATGGTGAGACAGGTCAGGAATGGATCCAGTTAAAGGGTGCTGCTGGGTCGTGCCCCTTCACCAGCTCATTGCCAGAGCAGTGGGACGTGGGGGATTCTGATGGACCTGGCAATGGAGGGAAAGCCGAATGCCTGATCAGGAGCAGCCTCGCCGTTTACTCCTGCTATCTTTCCCGACAGTTCTGCTGCATTTGCAAATTAGGTCACAAGACGGCGCAATTGCACCACCTGTGATTCCCGGCTGAAATCCGCCGGTGTCCCGGTCCCTGCGTTTGAAAGGAGGGGAGGTGTTTGTCGCCTGGGTCAGGGGTTTTCCTTTGCTCAGGTTCCAGGTCCTGAGTCTGAACAAACCTGCTTCTCAGGTTCACCCTGCAGCACCACATTCCCTGCGCCAGCAACCGGCTCGGTGTGCCCAGCAAAGGACCATCCACACCACCGGCCTTCCCGAGCCCACATCCCACCCTCCCCCATCTTCTGCCCCACCACCGGGCTGTCTGCATCCGACAGGTCTCTATACATAGAGTTCAAGTGTCTTCAAAGCTACAGGGGATGGCTTTAACCTGTCAGAGGGGAGACTGAGATGGGATCTGACGCAGAAGTTCTTCCCTGTGAGGGTGCTGAGGAGCTGGTGTGGCTGCCCCATCCTTGACAGTGTTGAAGGAGCTAAAACATCCCATTTTTCCACAGACACATTTTTCTTAGGGCAGCTTTCCCCTCCTGAAGCTCACTCTGAAGCTGTCTGGCACAACAGAATGGCCTCTTTGGAAGGAGCAGCTCCAAAACAGTCATTTGACCTCTCACTTCCCAAAAGCTTTCCTCAGGATGGGAAAACTGCTAGAGCCTGGGGAGAAACCCTTCCTGAGCAGCTTCATCCATCAGAGACCAGGGCAGATACTTTGCTTATTCTCCATCCAAGCTGGAGCACAGGGCATGGCTGCACGGACCCTTTGCCTCACACACCAAATATTTGGTGGAAATTCAGGGCCACCCAGCACAAAGCAAACAGCGTGAAGCCACAGCTGGATAAACATCTGGGACCACCAGCCACAACCCTTCCTCCAGGATCCCTGGAACCTCTCAGCATGTGTGTGACAACCGATGGAGAAGTGCTTGAGCCTCATCCTCATCCCCATGGGCTCTAGAGGGGAAACAGCTCCAGCTTCTCTCCCAGGGCATTGTAGCCGGGGTGCAGCAAAGGTACTGTTTTTCGAGCAACCCCATACTCATCCCTCCACACATCTCCAATCTGCCCCACTGACCTGCTGCCAGCAGCTCCAGCCTTTCCATAACAATGGTAGTTGAGGTGTTACCACGACAGGGTAGGTGTGTGGGGAAGGTGCTGAGACATCTCATGAGCAGTGTAGGCACCATGGATGTGAAAGGGGAGTCCTGTGAAGCTGAAGGCAACCCGGACTGGATCCATGTGAGGCAGCGAGGTGCTGTCCCCACAGGGCTTGCCAGCCTTGGAAGACAAAGAGCGTGTGTCCACTTTGCTTGAGCCCATTAATGTTTATGGGTCAAACTTTCAGTCGCAACCCAGACTGGTGCTAATGGAGCTTGGATGGAGACATGGGGACAGGGGTACCTGCTTGTCCCATGGCACCTGCACAGGATTGCTTAGATCCAGAGCACACAACAGCCACAAGCAGCAACAGTGGAGCACACAGCCTCTCATCCTCTTTCACCATGGGAACTGCTGCTTGAGATGTGGAAGAGCTGAATTTTAACAAGTTGCCCCCCCTTCTTGGGTAGCAAACAAGGCCGAATTTCCCCTGTGCAAAGAGCAACACCAAAAAGCCTCATTACATTGCACGTTCCCCTCTCTCCCCCCCCCCCCCCCCCCCCCCCCCCCCC
>JANRGW010053876.1:0-24887 GCA_024733675.1 Psilopsiagon aymara | reverse complement strand
GGGGCGGGTCAAGTAGTCATAAACATCCTCAGCACTTTTAGAAAGTGAAATATTTTATCTCTGTAAGGTATATGTGATGCTTGCTTTTCCACTGAAAGTATCGGCATAGAGGAGAAGGGTTCATATGATGCTTTTTCTGCAAAAATGATTTACCGCAGTAGGTGATGAAGAATCTGTACCACAGCTAGTTGAAGTTTTTATCCAAAGATTCAAAATTTTGAATAATTATTCCAGAAAGATAAATAAATATAACATTTCAAGTGTGTAAGATGTATTTCTGACACAAATTTAGATCAATTTCCATTATTTTTATGTATATTATCAGCAAAGCAATATTTGAAGTAGGAGACTTGTATGTTCTTATAGATATACAGTGACCTGCTTTGTAGGTGTGGACAGAACTGTGTCTGTAAAAGTATATAAAGTGGGTCTGTTATGTAATACATAGTTTAAAAGAGTCTTACTGAGGGATGCACTGAAGCAGAATCTTTTACATAAGCTCTCAGACATACTAAGGCAGTAACAATTATTCATCAAGCAATCTTAAAGCATTTCACAAAAGCAGGAAAGTATTTTTTCTATTCTAAAAAATAAAATATAAAATTCAGAGGTTGATTTTCCAAAGCACCAAGAATTGCAGTTGCTCAGAAGCAGAAAATCAGACACAAGGTCCTGCCTGAGACATATGGAGACACGTGTCTTTAGAGCATTTGGAACACCTCTAAAACTAAACAAAGCATATCCTTATAAATGTTGTTGAAGCCAAGGGAATTTGTTCAAGTACTTCCAGCAACTCAGTGGCAGAAATGGTAATGGCATTCCTGCCCATGGTTCTTTAGGCTGGGTTCTTTCCCTCCAAACGCCACTTCATCTATGCATTGCCTGAAATGTGAAATCATCATTGTTTTCCTGTATCAAAATTAAAGTAACAGGTAAGGAGAACTAACTATGAAGAGGTGGTTCATTTGAGGAACACTGATAAGATGTGCTGTGTGCAAGTGAGCCAGGAGCACTTTATGACATGTTCAGAACTTGGAGACTGAATTACAGTTTAAGTAATCATCCCTTCCCCTTCTTCTCTGACGTTTCTTTGTTTAATACACTGCATGGAAGAGACTTACCGTACAAGTTTTATAAGTTTGCAATAAAAATATACCAACTGTTGTATTAAATTATTTAAGTTGTAAACTATTGTAAAAAGCAGAAAAAGTTATATCGACATGAAGCCAGAAAAAATTATTATGATAGAGTATAAAATATATTGTGCTGATTACTACAGAATTTTTGCCCAGTTTAGCATATTGTAAATCTTTGGTTGGCTTTAAGAATGAAACTGCAAGGAGATTTTTTTTAAAGGATTGTGGCAAGTGGTTTAAGAAAAATGAAGCTAAAATCAGATTTATAATTTGAAAACAAATCAGGAAAATTGTGACAGCAAATAAAAATTATCCAAAAGGTCAAAGGAGAGAAGAACAATGGTAAAGTGAAGGATCAATGAATTTGAAACTTACAGATTTCTCCTGAGAGAAAGCTAGAATTCTGGAGGAATGAATAACCAACTATTTTAAGCATATAGATTATTATTTTCTTCTTTTGTGCTATGCTTTACTAAAAAAAAGAGATGTGCCATTAAGTTTGAATCTGTCAGTATTGATATTAATAGCATTTGAAAGTACTAGATTTACCTAGATTAGTTGCTAAAATTACAGAGACATTTGCAGGAGGACACAAATATATTTAGCATGAAATTCTGACTGCATGAGAAGATTCAGTTTGTTTTCCTTTCTTCTGCCTCTTTGTTCTTGGTAAGTCAAAAATGAAACTGAATAGATTGTGATGATAATAATAATATTAATCCTTTAGCGCCTTTATGTTTCACCTTTTTGTCTTATTTTTTGGATGTTTTTATTGACTAAGAGTTCTTGTGGCATGTGGTAGATGAGTTTGCTTTGCTTTGCAGAGTTAACTGGAAGAAATTCAGCTAGGCTGATCATATTTTGTTACCTTCCCTTCTACCAACACATACTTTCTGCAAGAGACAGAAAGATGACAGTATCTGAAGGGGGCCTATAGGGATGCTGGGGAGGGACTCTTCATTAGGGACTGTAGTGAGAGGACATGGAGTAATGGGTTAAAATTTAAACAGGCGAAGTTTAGATTGGATATAAGGAAGAAATTCTTTACTGTGAGAGTGATGAGGCACTGGAATGGATTGCCCAGGGAAGCTGTGAATGCTCCATCCCTGGCGGTGTTCAAGGCCAGGTTGGACAGAGCCTTGGATGACATGGTTTAGTGTGAGGTGTCCCTGCCCATGGCAGGGGGGTGGAACTTGATGATCTCAAGGTCCTTTCCAGCCCTAACTATTCTGTGATTCTACGACATGGCCTCATTCTGATGAGTCTTCATAGCAGTGGTGTAATTGAAAAACTGCCTCAAAAGAGATGCCTTTAAAATTAGAAAAAAAAAATAAAAATAAAATAAAGCCTACTCATTCCACCAGTGTAGTGCAGAAAGTACTGGTGAGAGCACTCCAGGGATGATGTTCCACGGGAGGAGTGGCTTTCTGTGAACAGATGATGGCTGGCTGTAGCCTGTCCTTCTCACTACCATGTTCTGCAATGCAAGTGGGTATGATATGCCCTGACAAATTAAGGCCCATGGCATAAAATATCAGCATTGGCCAAAGAGAAGGCTGTGTAGGGATCTTTGCTTTACTTTAAAACTGACATCTCTTCTTGAACAATTTATTTCCCCCTAGCAGTACTGCAACATTGTTAAAACCAGATCTGGTACCACAGATCACAGAAGGAGTCACAAGGATAAATCAAAAGCATGTTTTGCTTTGCCTTATAGGTTGGCCTTCTGTTTGTGGGAAAGATAAACATCACCCTTCCATCACTCACACTTCATGTTTCTTAAAAGCTGGTTAAAACATCACATCCATTTTCCTTCTAAGCATTTTCAGTTTCATTATTACAATATCTCATTGTGCTTACATAGTTTTTGGTGGAGATGTGGCTTAAGGCTCTAGAAGTAGAAATTCCTGTCAAAAGAGCTACTGTTCAAGCAGAGGAGCCATCAGTGCTGCTGACTACTGGCCCACCTGGGGGAATATGGAACCTGTAAGCACCAGATCTGGAATGCTTTTCCATTCACTGCTCTTCTATGCTATGCATTTTACCTGTCACACATGTGGCTATAAATTACAAAATGTACAAGAGTTACAGAAGGCAGTGCAGTTTATGTAATTCCAACAGACTTTCTCCAAAACCTTTTTTTAAAATACAGGTGTTTAAGACCACGTATTTTAGTGATGATACATTCTTCTTTTTTTTTAATATATATATGTATTTGTATAATCATTTAACTTTATTGCAGCCTTTTGTAATATACTGTAATGTATAAAATATATAGTAAAGTTTATTAAGCAGTCGTAAGACAGTCAGGTGTATAGCCCCTTGACAGATATGGTACACTATTTTGGTATAATGCCCACAGGTAACTTTCAAATCACCTGAGTACCACCTCAGCTATTGGTGGTGGCAGCACAGCAGAGGCCTCTGAGCAGGCAAGCTGTTTGACAACAGAGCAGGTGGAAAGTGGGTAGCAGTGCTCTTCTGGGACTGTGATTTTAGTTTCCAGAGATTTGAAAGCCATGCAGATAAAAGGATGATTCAGTTATTGGACACTGTATTGTTGTTCATGAGAGTGCTAACTGTGCTGTGCTCTCAAGAGGAAAAGGAGTACAGTGGGTCAGAATTTGGTGTCAGTTGTTGGCTTTTTCATAAATTACCTTAACAAATTGTGTAATTTTGCAGTTTTCTGTAACTCAGTTCCCTGCCTGTCCTACATTCCTTTTTCTTCTCGCTGTCTTTTGTGTTGATGGTAAACTCTCTGCAGTAGACGTTGTCTGTTATTTAGTGTTTATTCAGTGCCTCACAAAGTGATGAACAGGTCTTCCTGATGGATTTTATAAATTATGCTACTAATAACTTCAAGTTAGGGCTAAAAGGACTTACAGCTCATACCACCATGTGGCCAAGTTTCAGGCCCTTTTTCTTTCATTTTGCTGTCTGTTGACACAGTTGAATGGCTTTCACAGTCTCCCGCTCCAAATCTGTAACAAACTATGAACTCACGTTCCACAGGAATCACTAGCAGTGAGATTTATTTGTCATTCTTGGAGACCATGAAGAGGAACAAAAGATTGTCATGTCTTTCCTTTTCTTCCATCACTGTAGAGAATAAGAGGATACTGATATTTTGGGTTGCTGCCATAGGGGATAAAAACCCCCTTAATCTAAATCTGCTAGATCAAGGGGAGGTTTGTTGTGTGGCTATCAAGAGACAACATACTTCTGGGTGGATCATCAGCAACCTCTAGTAGCATGACTTCCCCACTAAAACAGAAGCTGTGTTTTGTTACACCTGTATAATATTGGCCTGGTCCGCCCTTCTTTTTAGCCTGACCAGTTACTTTTGTATAAGTTGTCAGATGCAGCAGTAATGAAGTTTTAGTCATTCGTAGACTCACTCTAAGATTAAATCAGTGACCTCAGGATGAAAGACAGTGAATGACATGACCACTCTTTGTTACCTCTCGTAGGCAGCTTTGATTAAACTGTGCTGTGAAGCCAGACTTGGATCAATATGAATGATCTTCATTGACCTAATAATGTATTTAACATGTTCAGTGCACTTTTATCTGGTTTTGTTAAGGTAAGTTGTTTACATTAGTGAAGCAGATTGATTTAAAGTTTCAGAGCTCTTTGCAATGGCAAACATCTAGAAATAACCACAGTAGTTTGCACATGATGCTATATATAAATGCATAATCTACTGTGCAAGCTCCTTGGCCGGTGTACATTATCATAGCTACAATACAACAGTTGAGAGT
Source organism: Psilopsiagon aymara (assembly GCA_024733675.1). Classification (NCBI taxonomy): domain Eukaryota; kingdom Metazoa; phylum Chordata; class Aves; order Psittaciformes; family Psittacidae; genus Psilopsiagon; species Psilopsiagon aymara. The sequence continues at coordinate 19,990 of JANRGW010053876.1, read as the reverse complement.
CTGGCCTGGAAACTGAAAATGATTATTCCATCAGTATTCTTTTAAATGATCAAGCTTAACTTGACATAAAGCAAGGATCATATGATCTTCTCCATAGCCAGTGTAAAGACTCTTACCACAAAGTCTTTCAGAAACCTTTTCTATTATTTGTAGACTAAATTCTTCCACCAGCAGATGCATGTGGTGTTCAATAGTTATATAAACATCTCTTCACAGTCAGGCCTTTTGGATGCACTGTGTCCAATACAATATTTTGTAATCCCATTGGCTTTGGAGACTATTTAGCAGACTTGAATAAATGGAACAAATGTGGAAGCTGTACCAAACATATCATTTGGGGATGTTGAAGCACTTAATGAACATTGTTACAACCGAGTCCATGTGTAACCACTGAAGGACATATTTGCTTCAGTATGTCCCTTGACAGCTTCTTAAAAAAATATACTTAAGTGAATTTAACACTTGTGAAAGGTGCCAGATTGACAGGCCCTGGAGATAAAAGTTCTTGAATTACCAGCAGGCACAGATAAGCTTCCCACACACACTGCCCCACCAGTGTCCCCACCCCTACCTGGAGGGCACAGTTACCAACTGTCCTACAGCTTGCAAATCTGTGCCACCCTGTGCTCTTGGACTACAGGCCAAGAGTCAGTAGCTGTAATGTGACCTAAAGGTGAAAAAGCACGTTCCATAATTACTGCACAGGTGCTGCTACAGTTGATCATTTTCACACCCAAGTTTTCAATTAATGTGAAAAAACAATAAATGAAGAAAGTCCACATTTCTCTGATTTTGCATCAAAATGCAACAAAAAACATGTGTGTAAGCCTCAAGTAACTTCTGCAGTTTTATCTGTCTGCACAGCCACATTCATGTGATTATATGAGCAAACAAGTGCATGCACATTCTGTGAAGTGCACTGTTAGATGTCTCCTGAAAAATGGGTCCTTACCATTTCATGTGTTTGTAATAATCTGTGTCCATTCATAACTCATCCCTGCTTGGTGTCACTACAGCCCATCCTCCCCAGAGATCCTGAACACAGCTGGCATACAAGTTCAATAACCATCCACTCTATAAAGTGGTTGGGTCGTTACAGGGTTGAAAGATAGCACACAGGGAAAACAGACTCGTGACCTTTGCACTCTGTCATGGTTTTAAAAAAAGCACAGGTTCTTCCCTGATGGTAGCTGGAAAGTTTAGTTCTCTGTTCTCTTTGAAATTATATTTAGATCTCACTGTGAGCTCTGGAAGGGCATGCTTAAGTGTTTCTCTAGTGCAGAAGGTTAATGACATTTTAAACAAAAGTGCACATTTATAACCTTGTATAGGCCGATTCTCAGTCTGTATACAGGACATGGCTATAAATCAAACACTGGAAAACACAAAGTGATGAGTTTTCATGCTCTGCTTTTTTCTAAGCTATAGCTGGCAGCTTAAAAGAATTATTATGGAAACTAAATCTTAATTCTTTCTGCTGAGAAACAGCCATAACTAATGTTCAGAGGAGCTCAGGAACATTTGCTTATCTTTAAAGAAGTCACATTTTTTCTGCAACTTGCCATTGATGTGCATGATAACATACCAAATTTGACTGGTTGTGTATACTGTGGAAGGTAACTTCTGTATATCCAGGGAGTTAGGTGGCATGTAATTGTTTTAGGGATTGGAATAGTAATTGTTACAAATATCAGTGTAAAACCCCATATGACAATTATGATTGCCTGATTTGCTTACTTTGTTAACATTCCTAGTGTGTCTGTCACACTGTACAGCTTTAGGAAGGGTCTGTACCAGCCTTCAAACTAATCTGAATTTTAGGTTTCAAAATCTGGGAGGGAGTTCAGGGGAGAATGTGTTCTTTGAAAAGTATTTTTTAAGATGGTAATATCTATGTGCTGTGCTTGAATATCTTACCTCATTCAGCTTCAGTTCTCCTGTGCAGGGTGACTGGACAATTTTCAATCATGTTCTTCATAGGTTTGGTTTTTTTAGTACCTGGTTTCATGTTTTGTCTAGTCTAGATTCAAATATCCAGTACTGTGGTATTGGTCAGGTTTTGTTTTGCTTTTGGTCTGCTTGCATTTTCATAGTACCTCAGTGGTATTTTCATTTAATTCATTTTATTACGAGTTCCTAATTTTAACTATATAAAACTATATAATGTTATAAATTCTGCTTCATTCGGCAAATCATTTTTCATCAACCACTTTTTTAAGATTTCTGAGCTAGTAGCTGGTTTATTGCTTGCAGGAAGGCAAAAAAGGCTTTTCATGTCTGCTGTTAAGAGAGGATGAGGGAAACACCAGGGACCTTCTCTTACAGAATGACAATACTCCACTCCCAGAAAAATGAAGAGGGAAAGAAGTAGATGTTACCTATTTTTCATAAGATGTACAGTATACTTGGGCACCACTGAAAACATTATTTCGAATCAAGGGCTTCCTAAAGTAAGCTCCAAGGATGTTTCTCAGTTCATTAGTTTGAAAAGTCTTTAAAGATGTGAAGTTTTATTTTTAGTTTTGTTTAAGTAAGGACAGAAATTAGAATTCTGTATTAGGGGAGAAAAGGAGAGAGGTTCTTTCATGACTGAGTTAAACAGAAGCCTTCGGAAGAATAGAAAGGGGTTGGTTCATTCCCATTTTCATGTAACTTGAATTAGAGGGTTTAGTAAATGAAACGGATCATAAGCTAAACCCCACAGAGTCCAGAAAGCTCTAATTAACGCCCACAGTGAGTAACTTTTCTGAAATTGGTCTTTAATCAACCTTGATCTGAAAACAACACAAGGTATCGTGGCAGCTTGATAAAAGAGATGCATTGCCAGTGCTGACAGGCCCACAATCAAACCAGATCTAAAAATAACTGGTTTGTCTACCGATTTTCTTTCAGATGCTAAAAAATGCATTAGCTGCAGTCTAAAAAACCTTTCATAGTTACTCAGACAAGTGACTCAGCTCCAGAAAACTGAGGTTCCTGTAAATGTTAATGCCCTTCCTGATCATGAGTGAGCCCTCTTTCCTTCCCACACCTCCCTGTCAAAGCAGAGAAACAGCAGAGAGGTTGGTGAGGCTGGAAGGGGATGAGGCAACTTCTGGATTCTGTCAGAGCTGGTCATTTGATGCCAGCTGTCCCTCTCCTCTTGCTGCTGGTGGTGCAGAGCTCAGGCAACCCTACTGACTAATTATTTTGGATTAAGATAAGCAAATCACTCATCTTTCTTGGATCTCTCCATGAACAGTTAGATCCACAGCTGCAACATTGCACAGTCTCACCTCTCCTCACTGATTCTGAGAGTAAGAGTTATCAGGAAACATGCAAGGAAACAGTTCTTTTTCCTCTGCCCCAATTCCTGTGGATAAGTATCCAACCCTACAGCAACTTTAATTTTTTTTTCACCATAGACTGGGTAAAAACATTAGTAGAACTGGTTTTTTTCAGGTTTGGGATAGATTCGAAAGGGACAAGAAGTTCACTCCACAAACAGGAGTGGCAGTCCACAGTTTTATCTCAGTATAACAAAGACATGAACCTGTTAGAGAGGTTCCAGAGGAGGGCCACAAAAACTGTCAGAGGGACAGAACATCTCTCCTAGGGGGAAAGGCTGAGAGAGTTGGGGTTCAATCTGGGGAAGAGAAGGCTTTGAGGAGACCTTGTAGCAGCCTTTCAGTGCTTAAAAGGAGCTTACCAGAAAGCTGAGAACAGACATTTTAGTAGGGCCTGTAGAGGTAGGACAAGGGGTAATGGATTTAAACTAAATGAGGGGAGATTCAGACTAAAGGAAAAAATATTTTATGAAATACTGGAACAGGTTACCCTGAGAGCATTCAAGGTCAGGTTGGATGAGGCTCTGAGCAGCCTGATCTAGCTAAAGAGGTCTGTCCTCCGTGCAGGGTGGTTAGACTAGGTGACCTTTGAAGGTCCCTTCCAACCCAAACTATTCTATGATTCTATAGCTCACAGTATTTTATGGCCAAAATGGCAGTCTTACCAGTCTGAATACCAACATATCCTTCACAGGAGAAGTTGCAATCAACTGAAATTGTTCTTTGGTATTAGGGACAAGCTGAAAGAGGCTGGCTAACATTGGCTTTAGTGCTTCCAGTCCAGGTTGTCTTTTCATCTGTTGTGTGATTTCTTGAAAAAGATATTTGCACTGTTACAACTAAAACTAGTTTGATGGAAGAACCAAGAAGCCTTTCAGTTTACATGGGTCCATAAATGCAAGACAAACTGAAATGAAATGTTATGGTTGCTTGAAGTCGCATTTTTACGAAACAACTGTTTGCAAATGCAGACATGCAGATCTGAAGAGGAGTGAAGTCTAAATTACGCTAGTTGCTTCTTACTTTTAAAACAAATGTTGTTATGTATTCACCATTCCACAGGAAAGCTCATTCATCAATTACTGACATTGAAAGAAGGGAGAGGAATCTAGACACAACTTAAAAAATCTTCATACCACAGATTAGACTTTGAAAGCTATGTAGGAAAGAACATAAAATCTTTTATTGTCGTAGTATCAAATACTGGCTTAGGTAATCACAGGTTTAAAGCAATAGATCATCTCTAGAGCTGTGCCTAATCTCATCCTAGAAAAGGTGGCATAGAACTCCCTTTGTTACCAGTCCTTAACAAAAGTCAGTTACACCCTGATCAGCATTAAAAGTATGCAAATAATCAGTATCCTGATATTATAAGTAAGTAGGCAAAGACAGACTGAAACTCACTTGAAAGAAGGAAATCAGTGTAATAACCAGGATAAATGATCAGATTGGCTTCCAATGGAAGTTTCGTTTCCATCCTCCTAAGTTTATTGTTGATTTCGTTCCTCTTGTTCATGAATGTTTCCCACCTGAAAAAAAAAAAAAAAAAAAAAAAAAAAAAAAAAAAAAAAAAAAAAAAAAAAAAAAAGAAGAAGAAAAACACAAAAAAAAAGTGACTTCAAATTTTGTAATTTTGGAAGAAATTTCTAAAAGCTTTGGGGAACATATCTTTGGCCAATTTTCCCTGGAACTGGTAGGCTCTTAGTATTTTGGAAATCTACTTGATATGTTTTCAAAATAGAAACAATTAGAAAAAGACAAGATGTTGCCTCTATTTTTGCTGTGGGCAGAGCAGTTAACAGGGAAGTGACCAATGTGAAATAATGTCATCAAGAATAGTAAAGAAAACCATAAGCTACCATATCAGAAGTCAAGATTGGACTAAGAAAAATTTCCACATTATTGTCAATTAAAATCTTCACAGCTGCAATGAAAAATCAGAAAAAAAATCTTATTTTGGAAAGTGACTCACTTTTATATTCCAATAGTATATTTTTGTTTACTGGGCTTGATTTTATTTTGAACAGAAAGGTATAAATTAAAATGATGCAAGCCACTTGTACAGGATTTGTTTTAAAATCTTATATTGCACTACATCATTTTATATTACCTGAAGAAAAATTGTGGGGAGAACCCTGAACTGTAAAACCAGATAATTTTTAGAAAGCACATTTTTCTTCCTTGCTGTGGTTGTAGACCAGAAACAGCAAGCTGTATGTTTAAGAAAGAGAGCAGTACCTCTCATTTCTTGTTTTGCACCTTTTCATTGCACTGCCTGATCATTTAAGGCAGAGGCTTGTTCCAGACAGTTTTAATTAAACTATGCTGTGAAACTGTATATAGATCAATGGAAATGATCCATAACAAGAGGCTAATCATGTATTTAACAGTGTTCAGTCCAGTTCAATCACCTTCTACCATTTCTGTGGCTTTACATTCATGTGGCAAAGCCCTGAATGTGTATATGTATTTTTAATCCATCTCATTAGTGGCCATATGTTTGGGCTTCAAGGGAGACAAGAACTGTCTGCAATCTGCCAGGGATTTAGGGACATCAATAATTTGTGAATAGTCACGTTGGTACTGGTCGAAGGGTTAAGTGTTCTGCACACCAGGGACACATCTTTTGGGACTGGAACTCTTAGTCAACTGTTAGGAACCTGATCCCCTGTGACGCATCTTTTCAAAGTACATGCTACACGTGAAATCTCTGCAGCTGAAGCAATGGAGCTTTATTAGCTCAGGGATTTAAAAACCTCCTCTAAGTAATGTAACAATATCTTTTGGTTAAAAAGTGAAGGAAAGATAGTAGTAGAAATATGAAAGTGATATTTATGTACTGGGCTAAATGTGATCTTCGTTTTTGTTACCATTTTCCTTCTCAACATGAGCTATTAGATTACTCCTCCCCTAAGAATATCCAGTACAGTATGGCAGCAATAATACAGACTTGATTTTGGAAACATAACTGGATTCTGTGGCCTCACCTAAATCTTGCTGAAGCCGATGACAGCACAGATGTAAAAATTGTCTTCCTAATAATTTGGAATGACCCTTTAGGGGCTCCCAGGACATTGTTCAATCTACTTAGTGTGAAAAGTACCTTTAAAAAACAATAGCATATGGTGTTAGATTCTGCCATGTTATACATACGGGCTGCTAAGTCAGCATGAGAGATCATCAAACTATTGATCCCAGTATCCTGTCCTTACAAAGGAATAGCAGAAGTAGGTTCCAATGCCAGAATTTTTGGTAAGAGAGGGAAAGACTTTGAGTTACTTTTGTTCATTTTAAGTTTTAGTTATGTCCATATCCCTCAGCTGTACCCAGGTCAATAGAAAAATGTATAGCAGTCCAGAAAGGAACTCCATATGGAGTCTGTGCCCTGAACTTCTGCTGTTCAGTTGGGAGTAGCTCGGATCTATCTTACAGGATGAAGCTTGCCTGCTTTCGGCAAATTTCATGTAGTAATAAGTGCTGACTGTGTCAGGAGATGAAAACATGCACAGTACACACTACTTATATGCTGCTTGCTAATCAGCTGGTTTTGCTTGTACTTTAAGAAACATTCAGGGCAGATTAAGTAACTTTAAGGCCAATATCAATTAATCACATACGGCTCCTGTTAAAACTTCAGTAGACACGCACACTGTAACTCTGTCCTTTACTTGTTTTCACTTTTAAGATCAACTATTTTATAAGTATGGCATGCACCTGAGCAAACATTCCTGTAAGTGATATAAAGGAAATAATTTATTGAAATCTTTGAATTCAAACACAGAGTAATACTTCAGAAAAAACTCATGACTGAGGCTTTCTTTTACTTATCTACGAACATAACTTGCATGAGTGAAAAAATATAGATTGTGTCTTTATTAGTGTCACATCATTAAAAATACACAAATAGTATTGGAGAATTTAGAGTAACTTACTATAGCAGGTAAAATATATAGCTGTCAAATTTTTGATTGTCAATTATGATGATATAGGCTGCCACAGATTTACTACTCGTGCATTGTCTTCTGATGGACTTTAGAGTACAATTTTACTGTTTTAGAAGACCTAATCTCCTCTTTCAGACAAAATTTGCATGAGCAGACTTTTATCCACAATTTTTAAATATGTAAAGATGCATGTCTAAGGTAGGATGTCTTCATATCAAACTATTTCATTTATAAGTATGGATGAAACATTTAGAGGCATATGTCCCAGATTTCCATCCACATTTCAATTCTATGTGTAGGCATTGCTGCAGCAGTTTGCACTTGCAATAGAAAAGGTGGTGGTCTCTTGGAAAGGTGGCACTTTCTGCCTGGCAACCAAGTCCATTAGGGCATGTTCAAATGTAAATATTTTCATCTAATTTGGCCACCTAAAAAAAAAAAAGAAGAATGGAGTTATTTTCTAGAAAGCCTAATCAATTTCAAATTCTCCCTTTGAAAGTAGTACCTGCTTTTGTTATGGTTGCTTTAAGCACTGTTTCACAGCTTCTAAGCCTGTAAAAAATGTTAAAGACTAAAATTATATTTTCACAATTTTAATTGAGAAAAAAAAGGAAGTGTCATTTTAATAGGGTGGAATTGGTGACTTTTGAGGTGGCTTGCCTTTGCCCACTGCTACTTAATGCCTTCTAAGACAGCAAAGCTATGAAGTTTTCTAAAATCAAAGGTTAGAACAAAAGTGTTAGCTGATGCTAGATTATTGGGTCATTACTGAATATATGTGGTACACAGACTGAGTTCCAGCTTACAGACAACATGAAGAAGTCCTTTGACCTTTGAGATGACTGTTGATCACACATGTCAATGATGTTAATACAGGAGAAAGTCAGCAGAATTTCAGAAGACTGAAACTATCTTTGCAGTATTTAATATGTAGCATTGCCATTATTGCATTAATTTATGCTACTGCTCCCAGGTAACAAGAGAGATTTTTTGCTTCAGTAAATACAACTGCAAAATTCCTGTTTCATCCTGTATGGGGTAACACTTTGACTGAACTGCCTATTCACAGTTTCACAGGCAGTGACACCAAAAAAAACAACCATCTGACAGTTATCAAATTCTGCCCTCTTTACACCCTCTCTAGCCAAGATTGCTTGGTGTTATAAAGAATTGCCATAATCGCAGAAGCTGCAGACAGAAATAACTTTACTGAAACCAAAACCCATGCAGGCCATACCTTACCATTATGAAACTATCTTTTGTAGGAGGGATTTCAGTATCCTTCTTTAAGGATTCTGTGGCTGGATTTCTACCATGTTTACTGGGACTGAAACATGACCAGAAATGTGTTGATGCTGTGTTTCTATTTTCCATTCTCCAGTTTTCTTCCATATTCTCTTAATTAGAACTCCATTGTCCTGTTTTCAGCTGTTAATTTTCTTTCCAGTAGCTGGTGCAGTGTTGTGTTTTGGCTTCAGTCTGAGAACAGTGCTGTTAACACATCAATGTTTTAGTTGAGCAGTAGCACTTACCCCGATCAAGGACTTTTCAGTCTTGTGCTGTGCCAGTGAGGATTGGCACAAGAAGCCGGGAGGGAGCAGAGACAGGACACCCAACCCAAACTAGCCAAAGGGGTCTTCCATACCACAATAGGTCATGTCCGGTATATAAACTGGGGAGAGTCACCCAGAAGGGACCAATTGCTGCTGTGTTTTGGATGGGTATTGGTCAGCAGGTGGTGGGCAATTGCATTGTGCAACACTTGGGTTTATTCGTTTGTTTAGGGTTTTTTTAATAGCATTATTTTTCTCTCTTTATTATAGTAGTATTAGTATTTATTTCAATTATTAAACTGTTCTTATCTCAACCTGTGGGTTTCTACCTTTTTTCCAGTTCTGTTCTCCATCCCACCAGGGCTGAGGGGGGGCATGAGTGAGCAGCTGTGTGGTACCTAGTTGCTAGCTGGGGTTAAACCATGACATCCATTATTAATTCTGTTCCCATAATGAACTTCAAACTTACAAGCTTGTGTCACTTCATACCAGTGCCTTCAGAGCTCTTTACAGCCAGATGCTGTATTTTTAACAGTATGAATCTCTCCATAAGTCCAGATATGCAGTTATCTAATGGGACTTCCTCCATTATAGGTTCCTTGTGGCATACTTACACTGCTTTCAAAGGGAAATCGTGTTCAGAATGTTTTAAAAAATGGCACACTTTAACTTCTAGCAGATTGATGCATCACCGTGGGACTTGAGACTGGAATTTTGTTTGCAAACAGATATATGCTGGTCATTCAAATACCAAAAATTACAAAGAACCGAATTTCAGCTGGTCTTTCGTTATTTTTACTACCTGCACTTAGGTTCAACTTTCTCTATCTGTAATCAACAGACCACTCAACTCAAGGTGGAGAAACACGCTTTTAACTGTTTTGCTGAATTATGGCCTTAGGCAATGTGTAAAGTTAATCTCAAATTAACTGATGAGAAGGTGGGCGAAGATGTTTCTTCTTCTACATTAAGTGAAAATTTAGTGTTGCATTTCAGTTCCTTTTGTTAATTGCTACTCTGTAATAATTTTCAAAAATGTATTTAGAAATCATTTTTGAAAGAGAGGACACAATAAAAAATGAGACAAAGACAGATGTTTCATTAATTGTCTTTTTTCTGCTTGTTTTAGGACTGCAAGAATGCCTTGAAAAATACTTGGGCAAGAAGGCCCCAGCTCTGATTTTAGTACCTGTGGTGGATTTACCTGGCAAGGAAGTAATCCATATAACATGCTGGCTAAGCTAGCAGTTTGAAAGAGATGAGTTTTTTTCAAAGCACACACTCTGTCCAGGAGAGAACAAAGAAAAGAGTTAATCATAAGTGTGTTGGATACTTTACTTAAGCAATAATTTTTTATTTAAGCAAAGTCATATTTAGCTTGTTAATGATGCCTTATGATATGTGACACAGCTTTGTGTGAACAATAAAGGTTTCTTTTCAAAATATTACACTTTTTTCTCTCTCATTTTTAATGTAATAGCAGGTGGCTCTTGGGAGATGTCAGTTGCTGTTGTTCTTTTGTTTGATATATTTAGGACTGGTTACAATAAACTGATTATAACTTCGTATCTTTTGGATAGAGGTGAAACCAGAATATTAGCTCTAATACCGTTTTAAAAACTTGATTCCTTTCAGGTTACTGACTTCAGACCAACTCATGAAGAACTTATCTGTGGCCAGATTTTAGCCCTTTTTTTGCACCAGGGAAGAAATATTCAGAGGGGTATTCAGGATGCACATTTTACCGAAGTAATGGAGATGCTGCTTATACGACAGGAGTTGCCATCCTGCCTTCTGAGCAAAAGCGAGTATCCTTGTGCTTTACATCTGGTAGACAGCTCTTATTAAAGAGCTACCAGTATTCCCAAGGGCTTGTTTTATCCAGAAAATCAACAGGATTTTTACCACTGCTTTCATTGAAACAGGCTCAGACACACAGGGAAAGCTCCCATCTATTTCATTGCAGCTGATATTTTACTCATAACATGATAAAAGATCATTATAGGAGAGAAAGCCTTTTGGACTTTGCTTGAGGCAGTAAGGCACTGTAGAGGAATCTTATTTTTCAGACAAAGGCTATAAAATTAAACCTTCAAGAAATATCAAACCTTTGTCTTGCCAGTGTTCTATATTATATATTCCCATTGCTTCTCTTCCAGTGTATGAGCACTTGGAGCTACATGACCAGCACTCCCATTGTCTTTCTTCTCTTACACCAGCATATATCTGAGATGTCTCCATAAAAGTCAACTGCCTGGCAGTACATTTACACTGGGGTGACTAGGAGGTGGACTTAGCACTCCAGCTTCATTTTCCTACCTGCCACCAGATACGCACTTAGCAGCAGCTGATACAAAACTAGTGGCTGAAGATAAGAGGATCTTCCTCTGTTAGATGCTTTGCATGTCAAACATACTATGATGACTGTTACTTGAAAACAGTGTCTGTTAAATATTATTATTCCTTACTATTGCATCAAGTAACATAGCAGAGCTGCCATTCTCTTTAGTAAGAATTACTTTTTTTTTGCAGTTATTCAAATATTTTGGAAGGGAGAAGGCAATGAACTTTCCATTTGTAAATACATGGATGTATTAAATTGAATCTCTTAAGAAAAAAGGGAAGAATCTGTTAACAATACATTAGTTCATTGTCATTCAGTATCATTTTAGATTAGACTCAAATAAACATATTTGATCCTGTTCTTTCCCACGATCAAGAAATAGCTTGCTAATACCTGGATATGCCTGTTTTATTTGAATTCTACTCTTTTTAAAGGGTAATTTTTTATTTATTTTTTTTTTTTACTTCTCCCTGGAAGTACCAGTGTTTTATTTGTCTGTGTGGAGTTCCCACAGACCAGAGACACAAGCTGGACTGAAACAGGAGAAGAGAAGGCAACAGTACTTTCAGAGAGATGAGGATGAAGCTTAGTTTTTCATAGGTACATATGGAAACCAAATCGATGGCATAAATTTAACTGTGTCTCCTGTAGCAGTCATTTTTTTCACAGTGAGTTTTAAAAAGATACTGAAACGTCGATCCTGGCTTTTATACTGTACTGAATATTTTAAGGTGGCAGGGTATTTGCTCCTGAAGAAACCAGTTTTCGTGCAAGATTCATGACTCACACTATCCTTCTTTTCCCTAGTAGAGGTGCATTGGCAAATGATAACAGAATGCATTGGTCTGACAGAGTGATTTCATTTTTTCTTCTCAACAGAAAGCAAACCTTTTCATTGTCTGAGGCAAGAAGTACTTCAAAGGGTTCACTTTGTGAATAGCTAGAAAATAATAGTTTCTGACTTTTACTCCTTGAGAGGCTTCATACAGCTTCTAAGTGTTGTGTATAACTAAAACTATAAGCATAAGCCGAGTCTGCAGTGGTTTAAGTAAGAACAAGACAATTTGTTCAACATTGATATGCAAGGTAGTTGTGTAAAGTGCTGCTCCATAGAGAGACCTAAGGCTTTGTAACAAAAAGAAGTAACACCATTTTATCAGCCTTATGCTGCTGTACTTTCATCATAATTACCGGGTCCTACTGTAAGTTGCTTCACAGAGCTCTTTTTCACTTTCTTTGTAACAAAAGTGCTAGCTGAAGGCAGGAGGTGGGGAGACAGGCACGCACACAGACAACGCACACAGACACACACATGTTTTAGTAAAAAAATGGAGAGACATCTAATACTCAAAATTTATAGATGCAAGGTTTGTTGGGTGGGGTTTTTTTTCACAACTAGCTTTCCTGAGTGTTTAACCCAGCAGATTTTAATATTGAGACTATAAATTTGCACACTGTGCTAAGACATTGGTTTTGAGGACTTTATATATAAACACAATTCTGTTTCTCTGATTTTTACTAAGCCTGCAGGAAAATGTTTCATATGCATATTATAACACAAAAAGTTGGCTGATCTCGGTTTTAGCACTCAGAACACAGAAGGGCTATGTAATAGGTGGAAAAATGTCTTAAAAAATGTAACCCAAGATTTTAATTTTTCCTTTCTCTGCTGTAACAAGCCTTAGAATATGGCTTACACTTTCTTTTTTTTCTAAAATAAATCTAAGTCTCGTTATAGTTCTCTGTGTCAGTGAAAATTTGTCTCCTGCCTCCTTTAAAAATCTCTGTATATCAATTTCTTTAATTGCTTGAAAGCATGTTAAAGTGAACTGACCAAATGGGACTGCAAGACCAAAACTGATTTAATAACTTCATGTTTTACCCATTTCAAAACCCAGTGATGGCTGCAGTAGCAGTGAGCCTTTATAGTGCACATGGCTAAGCTGCTATAAAGGCACCAGAGCTGATCTTCCTAAATAGATTTAAAAATTACATTGAGATATTTTAAGGAGAGATTATTTTTTTTCCCTGTGAGTTTTATAGTTAGCTGATTCAGGAGCGGATTTGTTACACCAGGTACTGTGGGTGCATCTTTCCTCTTAGCCTTCAGAAGTCTGGCGGGCATTGGAAGCAGAATATCTCCTGAGAATTAGAGAGGTGATCTGAAGCAGCTCTTCTCCTTCAAGGGCATTCTGTTCAATCCATTATCTCCTGTCTATGTGCAGTAGTTTAGTCTATCAAAATACAGTGATTGAATAAAAATTTTATTTCAAATAAATGAATGCATTGACAATAAAAGTTTTATACTGCATGGTATAGTAGTTCTCTAAATGAACACTGAAATCCTAAAATATAGAAACTTTGCATGTGTCCAAGTTAAATCTTTGTCACTTCTTTCAGAATGGGTTTGCTGAAGCAATCCTAGTTTATTCTGTGGGTTAAACTATCCTGAACTCTCTGAATACTAACTGGCACTTATTATTTAAGTAACCTAGTTTTACTATTATAAATGTCTGGCATTTGGAATACATATTAAGAAACTTGACAATTTACTAATTTATGATCTCTTTAGTTGTATTTTAATATATCTGGCAAGCCAGCCTGTGTTGATGTATTAACCAAACATTCAAAATACAGACTTGAGATCTTGAAAGCTTCTTTTTTTTCAACTTTCATCCGAACACTGAATATTTTTGACATATTTTAAATTTTAATTTTAAAAAACAGACTAGGTACCTGTGAACTGAACCCGTATGTTACATGCAAGTGCCCTTTTACTGATGACTCACTGCTCACAATTTCTTGGCTTTGACTTCTATTGGATTAATTCATAGCTAGGGTTTGCCCGTGGTTTCCTGCTTTTCCCATTTTTTTTTTTTTTTTTTTTTTGAGTAAAGTCTGCTTTTTCCCTATATTCCCAAATAGCCAGGTTGTTCTGAGGATCTTCTTGCAGGATATGTCACTGGCAGCAGTCTCCTTGTCATTTCCTTGACTCTCCATTCAATTTGCAGTGTTTGAAAACCACTTCTTGGGTATGTCTGTTCATCCTCCATTTCCTATTATATTGCTATTTTCTGATTGTATCATTTAATTCTAAATCAGTTTGAAATACTGTTTGCATGTTTTAACCTAGTTGACAAGACTTAACTGTCCACAGTAAAACCTGGATGTGCTCAAAATAGGTCAGATTTCACTTTCACTTTTCCCAGCTTTCTGAAATTCCTGCTCTAAGTTATGCAGATCTCCAGGAGAAAATAATGTTTCAAAACAAAAAGATAAGCTGAGCTAAATGCCATGAACCGCTAGGCAGCTGCCCTGATCTAGTAACCTGTTAGAGGACAACAGAGTAGGGAGTCATAGGTTAGGATCATGCCACCCATTTCCTGGGTAAGCTGAAGTACATCCATTAGTTTTCTTGTGCCTTTGTTTCTACATTTGTATGTTTTCTCACCCCTGTAAAGGTGTTGGCAAAGAGATGCTATGTTGTAGTCATACAACCTGCAATAACAAAAAGTTTAGACTGAGTGAGCAGCACACAAGAGTGTGAAAGCAATGTTGTAGTGGGAACCAGAATGAATGTGATCACAGATAGCAATTTGCATGAGCACAATCTGGAGAGCTTTTCTCCGAGCACACTGCCTGCAGCAGTCTCAGATCACAGAAGCCTATAATACATCTAGTAACATTAATGATACATTTTACACAGTGATTCATCCCTGACAATCCCAAAGTTCTTTACAAGTCCTGTGTCAAATTTCCTTGGGCCATGGCTGGGACAGCCACACAGGCACTGAAGGCCTCCTCTGCACAGTGTCAATGTAGGCAGGCCTGTGCAGTCATGCTGCTGGCAAGAAGAGATCACACTCTCTGCAGTTCGCTTCATAGGGGTATTTGCTTTGGCTGAAGCACAGTTACCACAGACAGACTTCAACTTCAAAGCCATCTCACCAGGCAACTAGTGTTATTACTTTCTGTTACTCATGAGAAGACTTGTTCTGCTTCAGATTTTCCATAATGAGGGGAAAAATCCCTCTTCTGAGCTCTGTCAGGCAGCAGACTATATTCTCCTTCTGCAACTCCTTCTGCAGAGAGCTGCTGGACACTATATCCATAACAGCTTCAGTACTGTTGCCCTACCGCAGCTCTACAAGAAAGACATTGTTTGTCTGAGATAGTTGTGCCATTGCATTAGGGGAACTAGCTTGTGTAAGCGTTGCTTTCCCTCGGATTCCCATAGTTTTGTTGGTAGCTCCCTTGACAGTAGTTCATTTTGTTGCTTATAGAAGAACAGCAGTCCATAAGGAAGAAATACATGTCTCAGATGTAGGAGTTAATCTTGTTGCAACAAAGTTCAGTCCTACTCCCACACAGACCCAACCGTTCTGCAGCAAGACCCAGATACATGCAAATGTAGTGCCTTTTGTAACTGAACCAAATTTCCTCAGCTTCGGAGCTGGATCTGTTAAGGTTCAAAGCAGGAGGTGTTAAATGATATGAAATAATAGAAAGGAGACACAGGCAAGAAATCAGTGCCAAAGGAGTGGTATTATTAGGAGCTCATGGGGAAGCCAAGCTGAAAAGGCAAACAGCAGGTCTAGTGACCTAAAGGGTTTATTCTTTATTTATAGGATGTCTTTGAAGGAATGGACCCTGGAATGCCTTCTCACTATTGCTAGTTGTAACTATAAAAGATTAATGTATGAAGAACAAAGAGGAATAAATAGAGTTTCTAGGAAGGAGATCCAAAATTGAACCTTAAAATGCATCTGTCATCCTTTCAACAGGGTATAAAGTGATAAATGCTTTGACTACTCCAACAGTGTGCTTTGCGCTGGCGTCTTAAGGTGAGGATACCTGAATTGAGGGTAATATGCAAGAGGAGCCACCAGCTGTGTGCCATCCTGCTGTTAGGGGATGTTTCCCCTGGGCACTGCAACAAGGAATGTAGCTAATAGGTCTTGACTGGAAACCTATAGTCCATGGATGTGCTTCTCATTGTATTCCTCCTTCAGCAAGGCATTGTACCAAGATGTTGATTCAGGACTTGCCTTTCATTATTTTGGATCTTGTTTAAAACTAACTATTTGAATACTGAAAGTCAGAGTAGCTCATATTGCTGCTCAGATTAGGAAAGCCAAATGTTGTTTTTATGCTATAGTCCCCAGTACAATAGAAAAAAGCATTCTTAGGTAGAGATGCTGCCACTCACATAATTATTTTGAGAAAGACAGCTCAACTACTTCAGTTCTGGTGCTTCACATAAGAAATGGAAACATTCGGAAAAGTTTTTCTTTGATGTAGAATATGCTGCCACTTCTTTGTTATTAAAACAGGAGCTAACTTTAAATAAATAAAATAAATTTTTGCCTGGAGGCTTCTAAAAATGGATGTTGTGTTTTGACAGTTTCATTTTTCTGATTCCTAAAAGCACTATGTGAGTTAGCTAAGGATTCCATCATGATTTTTATTCTATTCTACATGCAATGCCTTATTTTTTCAGCTCCGGATTTTATTTCATTTCTCTCTCACACACACACTGAATCAATACACTGTGTAACTTTCTCAGTCAACAGGTGCTCCCTAAAACTGTTCTGTCCCACATTCCAGGACAGGTGAATCAACCCCCTGTAGAGGAACTGAAGGAGAGGGTGTAATGGAGGCAGCTACCACTGTTTTTTATTGGGGAAAATGGATGAAAAGTCTTTGAAAAGGAAAATAAACAAAGGAAATGAAGAAAGGTCACACAAAAACCCTGTGAGAGGACATAGTTCTGTTAAAAAAAACACCACATGCTACCTTCAGTGAGCAATTTGTACGTAATGCCTTTTTAATTGGGCTTCTAGGTTTTATATCCCTGAATTCATGCTTTACTATAAAGGACATTGATGTAAAGATGATTCAGAAGAAGCAGACAGTCTTCAAATAACAGCTGATGAGAGAGAGACCCCAGTCTTTGATTATAATTTATGGCCCCCTCTAGAAAAAGTAAAAATTCGCTTAGGTGTATGCTCAACTAGAAAACTCAAGTAATGTGTGCTTAGAGAAAAAAGACTGCTAACAGCACACAATGTGTCTTACAGCATAAAGTGCAGCCCTAAAATTGCACGTTGCAGAGCATTCTTAATGTGCTGTGAGCAATTTCATACACTGTATTTCAAACAGTGAGTGCACACTCTAATATGTACATGTATCAGGGGTGGCCAGACTTTCTGATACGTGTCGCAAAGTGATTTTAAGAGATAAAAAGAGCTGGCCAAAGGATTTCAATTCCACTTTACAACAACTATAAAGGTTTCAAATTGATACTTATTTCCTATTTGAATGAAAATAAAAGACTGTATATGGGGAATGTTTTTTGATTGTGGCTGTATTTTTTTGTACCCCAAAAAAGGAATCAGGTCAAAGTGTGTATTTTCTATTGAAAAGGTCGACTTTTCCATTCAGTCTTTTTTTTTTTTTTTCTTCCTCAAATTACCAGAAAGCATTGGACTATGTAAATCTTTCTGTTGCAGAACTTACTGCAATTTACATCTCATAAAATGTTTGGCTAGAATGCCAAATTCTATTGAAAAGATTCTTTTTTTTTTTTTTTTTTTCCCCCCCCCTATGATACTTTGAGACACTTTATTTCAAGTGAAAAAAGAAACTTCTCTCTCTGGTGTAACCAGATTTCAGAGTTGTGAGCACAGTCCTCAGAGACAAAACCTCTTGAATTCTCATGTTGACACTGAACTTCGCAGTGGTTGTAAGTTCTGTATATAGATGACCTCTTCCCTCCTGTAAAATGAGGACAACAATAACAGGTTAGATTATACTGCTGTGAAGATTCTCTTGCAGGTAGTGACAGGTCAACAGTGAGGTGTCCTGTAAGTGTTCTACATCATTGGAAAGGAGAACATGCCCAGTGTTCTTATGCCCTTAGCTGATGAGGTAGGTAATTTTGAGTCCTGAGTCATCCATAAATTAGAGACTTTTAGAAGTACAACACTGGGAGTTTTTCACTTGCTTTCTGGTCTGCCTCTCAGACTTCAGGATGGTATGGGGATGCTACTGCATGTATGGATTGGCTCAGAAGCCTGGAGCATAGCTCAGGCTTGTGCTTCCTGTACATCTGCAGGGCTACAGTCCAGGCTGTGTCTGGATTCATTCATCTCTGCACTACCAAGTAGTACATAGCATAAGCATATTTTAAATTTTGGGACATTTCATAGTTTTCTCCATAGTCTCAAAACTAGAAAACAGTATCTTTTTTTAAATAATATCTTTTTAATATTATTTAAAAAGTGCTTCTCTACAGAAGTTAAGGGGTTAAAAACTGCAAGTAGGGCAGGAGGACTGAGGAACTGCTTTTTCTCTTCTGTCATCAGACGCTGTATACCTTTGGTCTTTGACATTTCCTTTGCTAGTGCTGTGTTGCTCCTTTCTCCCCTTCTTTTTCCCCTTTTTGCTCCTATTCCTTCTTTTTAATTTTCTCTTCTTCCTTCTCTCCTTGACACTGACTTACAGTGTCCAGTGTACATTCAACAAAAAGAAAGCCCCATGTGCTCTCTTCTTTTGAAGTCACAACTAAGGACCTTAAAAAATGCAAGTTAAGAAGAGGACCATAAGCATAAGTAAGATGGCACACAAAAAAAAAGCTGTGCTTTGCAGCTAACCCCTCTGGCATCAGGTATATCCAGAATTATAAACTGTAAAGCTTCATCAATCTGAGCTAAGGTGAGCAAGCCTTCCATGCTTTTATTCAGGTGTCACTTGCATGTCAGCAATGCAACTCAGTGCTGACTTATCATCTGTTGCCTTTACCAATCACTCCACGTATGTTTTTCAAAAGCACTGGGGTGACTGGGAATGTGATTTGCATTTTGACTGAGTAGAATCTATGCTCCCCAGTCATGTAAGCACCTTTCACAAAGTGTTTCTTGGGAAGATAATGTTTTACGATATGCATCTTGAACAAAGATTTCCAGTTTACCACAGCAGACCTTATAAATAAACCGTAAAGTCAGTCTACTGCAAAAGGCGTTAGAAACCCCCTCATTATTCCTTGTCTCTTTTACTCATGAGATGTAGTTTTGAAGGAGCAGCACAAAGAGTGCTACCCTGCTTAGGGTGAATGTTCAAGAGTAAAACCTGACAAAAAAAATCACAGAATCACAGAATGGCTCCGGGTGGAAGGGACCTTAAGGTCATCTGAGCCTTTACCCAGTTGCTCAAAAGAGGAGCTGATTTCTTCAGTAGTCAAACACTGGAACAGGCTTCCTAGGAGGTGGTCGATGCCCCAAGCCTATTGGTATTCAAGAGGCACTTGGGCAATGCCCTTAGTAATATGCTTTAACTTTTGGTCACTTCTCAAGTGGTCAGGCAGTTGTACTAGATCATATCTGAAGTCCTCTTCTTACTGAAATATTCCTCTGTTCTGTCCTGTCCTGCCCTATCCTATCCTATCCTACTGTAGTTTTGTCCAGTTCTTGCTCTTGCTCCATCTTGCCATTTCCCTGAATACCTGCCCTGCTTTCAGAGCACTGCACACACAGTGCTCTGGATCTGCCGTTCCACTTAAGGCCCCATATTTTCAGTCAGTTACAGGTTAAGCCCATCACAAGTTAAAAACACCTCTGAAAGCCTTTTTAGCCGCTCCCAAGCAGCGGCGTCCCTGTCCAGCGCTGGAGCTGCCCTCGGTATATTTATTTCCTTGTTTTTAAACTCGAAACAAAAACACGACGACGCTGCCCTCCCTCGCGCCGCACAACACCCCCACCTGGCCCCAGCAGAGCAGGCGCAGCAGGCGGGGGGAGCTCCCCGCCCCCCCACCCCTCCCGGGCC
>JANRGW010053873.1:0-16187 GCA_024733675.1 Psilopsiagon aymara | reverse complement strand
GTCTCCACGCAGCCTTCTCTTCTCCAGGCTGAACAGCCCCAACTTTCTCAGCCTATCTTCGTATGGGAGGTGCTCCAACGCTATTTGACATTTTACAAAAGACACAAGTAATCTTAGCATGGGAGAGAACCTTTCAAATTACTTAATCAATTACAAACAGTTCAAAATAATTTGACAATTCCAGTAATTAGAGGGATACAGTAATTCCCCTAAATCATTCCCGTACAAAAAATAATAATAAGAAAAAAAAATAATAATCCTTTCAATTATATAACAAAGTACAAAGTATGCCCAGATTGCAGAAATGGAAAATACCATCAAAGCCAAATGGATGCAAACACAAAGTTTTATTACTGGAATGGGGGTAAAAGAAGCAGCAACACCTCTGTCTGGCTGCTTTCCCTGCTTCTCCTCTTCCTGGGAAGAGCAACTAGCCAGACTGCCTTTGCTGCAAACAAAATGTTCCCCTGTCTGCTGGAAATTGTTTATAGAGTGTAGAAAAAAGCAAGACCACCTCTTGGGCAGAGGCACTGATGTTTTTTTTCATCTCCCGTAGAAGTAGATGATGCTACGAAGGCAGCCTTGTCTAAGAAGGGGAGAAGAGCAGACCCTGGGGCCAGCACTGCCTGGAGACATGCAGCAAAGCTTGAGGTTCCCTCTTTCCCAGTAGGTGGGGGTGGGGATGGGAAGCAGAGCCAATCATTTCTGCCCTGGCAGACACTGCCAGTGCTGTGATGGTCAGATGGTCACAGCAGAGGTTAACTACAGCGCAGCTATAAATCTATGGAAATACGGTTTAGCAGACACCTCAACAGATGCAAATTCAAATGCCTTGCACAGAAGTAATGTAGCAGCTACTAAAAAGAACAAAAACATATTTGGTCAACAATTAATAGGTAAAGAATATGTATTTACTGAAATATTTCCTGAGTACAAAAGGCAGTTACAGTATTCACTGATTAAAACAGTGGATGCACAGATCCACTCTTTTCCCCACTTGTAAGTCTAGCCTGGACCAGGACAAAATTTGTAGGGTTGATGGTGTGAGATAAGTATATATATGGTAAGTTAGTCCAGGGATATAAATGAGATTTGTGAGGAGATTAAAGCAGAATGTGACTCAAAAGTAATATCTTTTAGCTTTATTATCACAGAACCATATGATTTATTGTATGGCCTCTAGTCTTAACATCACTGGGTGACTTAAGTTACATAGCACCACTTTAAAATTCTTCTGGAAGACAAGAGAATTTAGTATAAAAAATCAACACTGCATTCCAGTCAAGCATATTATTCTGTATTATACAGACGTAGTAAATAATGTATTTTTAAATGCAAGCCAGTAGTTACAACAGTATTCTGTTTATTGTGATTTCCCTAGTCTGTTAATTGTGTTTCTGTGAGAGACTTATCTGAAATCAGACTCTACTGTCTATTGTCTCAAAGACTGGCATGAGAAGCTGAGATGGGACTCCACCATGACTGAAGGATGAATGGGAAAGAAGACCCTTCCATCCATTGCCTTAAGAATTGTTGTGAGGAATTGAAATGGGACTCCATGGACCATTGCTTCAGAGATGAGTTGGACGAGCTGAGATAAGACTCTTCCATCCATTGCCTGGGAGAAGGAAGTGAGGAGCTGAATTGGGACTCCATCATACATTGCCTAACGGATGAATGGGAAAAAGCTGAGATAAGACTCTTCTGTTCATTACCTCGAGGCCTGGTGTGAAGAATTGCTGTCCATTATCCCAAGAATTGCTGCAGACGCCTGTAGCTGAAGAGCTTCCTGAAAGACCAGAGAAATGTCCACCAGGAACAGGAGCATGTGACATGAAGAACACAGGTACTCCCCCCAACTCATTATAAAAGGGGAAGTAAGACATCACCAAAATGGGTGCCTTCAAGGTGACACCAGAAGGACACCTCCATGAGGACGCCCACCTCTGACGGACCCTTGGGGGACACTTTGCTCTGATACCGACTATGAATCCTGAAGATCTCCTGCCACCAATGACAACAGATCCCCAGGACACCGCTGAGTCCATGGTGATCACTCTCTCTGCACCCCAAATCCTTGCTTCATTTTCTGCCTTTTTTCCAATCTGTCCTATTGCTATCCTCTTTATTGCAATAATTTCCCTCTTTTATAATAGCTATCTTTTTGTAATCTGTAATGAAAATACTGACTGATTATGGCACTTGACCTCTTTTGCATCTTAATTTCACTCTTAGGGATCACTAACTGAAACAGAGTCTGGCACTGGGGTTTTCTCCAGTCAGACCCTGACAGTTTCCTCAGGAATTAGTGCTCTTCTACTGGGTCTTTTAATTTGAGCTAGTTTAGCAAAAAAAGCTTTCCCATTAAGACCATTTTCAGCAAGACATTTTTAAAGTGCATTCAATGGCAATTAGAGTTTGGAATTCAACAGAAGAATTTAACAGTCATTTGTAGAGACAGTATTAGTCATCCCATTTCCCACACGAATATGTTTTATGGTTTGAAATGTCACAAACCAGAAGCCTGAGTAGAAACAGCTTTAGCTTCTTTCATTTTAACATTCAAATACATGGAAGTATGTATATTTTCATTTTTTTCTGAATGCCAGAGACCAAATTCATTCTTGGATTAGTTCGCAGATTTGTCCCCATGTTTTCCAGATTGTTTTCAAGTACTCTGTGTTTAGTATGGTAATAATGGAGTTGGTGTTGTTACAAACAGAAAGTTTTTGGACTCTCTGGTGTTTCATGAGTGATGTTTTCAGTATAGGGAACTACCAAACCTGTAAGATAAACCTGTAAGTAAGTTACAAAAGAGGACTTTTAGGAAATGTTTTCCTTTTTTTAACTCATTCTTTGTTTGGCCCGTAGCAAAATGATTAATCTCCATGTGTCAAAATTCCTGGAACAAGTATTTCTAGAACAAGTAATTCCTGGAACAAGTATTTTTTTTTTTTTCCAGGAATGCAAAAAACTTATGTATACATGAAATGAAAATTTTATTGATGTTTTTTTATTATCTCTATTATTCTACCCCTTTTTTTGGAGGCTGTAGGCAACTTCCTTTTCACAGTTCTAAGGTAATGGGATTCGTCATCATATATACCAATGTAGACACTGACTTAGAGGTAAGAAGAATTATTTTTGGCTGTGGACATGAAGTTTTGTTTAGTCATTAAGGTACGATATTTATATATGCTTTGCAGGAGATTTTCCTTCTAGAAGAAAAGATCTCCAGTGGTTGAATTATCTTTGAAATTTGAAAAGATCCTGTTAGATGAAAGCTTTCTTGAGTGTTCATTTAAAGCCAGCTTCCTTTGAAATAAATTTGGAGTTTTCTTCTCAGTCTAGAAAGGAACATTAATTTGGTATATAAAAATACTGACTTGCTTTCACTGACATGATCATCTTTACTTACTGAGAGCAAGACTAAACTGACAAATAAACTGCATCATGTGCAACTTAGTGCTGGCTGAGGAGACTAGGTTTGAAATATGGGGTACTTTACCTATAAATCATCTGTCTTTGAAGGGTGGAGGTACATGATGTCTTCCTTCTATTAGTAGCTTATGTGGACTGAGACAAAGGTCCCAGCCTAGTTCAAACAGCAAACAGATGTCCGCATTTCAGGAGCCATTTCATTTTCATTGGCTTTTTGACTGGCATGAATTATCTTCATGAATTAACTCAGTTTTTAAAAATCCCTCTTTTAAGTAAATGCTGCCTCTTCAGTAGTGATTTTTTCTCTTGAATAATAATAATAAAAAAAATACAATCAGAGATTTTTCTGATGCTTGTGCAGATGGGATGCAAACAAGAGGCTCAATTAGTGGAAAAAAGTCAAACAAAATTGGAGCTTATAGTTTGTTAAACCTTTTCGCAAGTGACTATTTCAGGATAAAAAAACACATGTAAGACTTATTACACAAATTTTGAGATACGCTGACCAATGGTGTTCTTTCTGTATGTTAGAATTTTGAAATTGGTATGCATGCATTTGTTTTATTTTTAATTTAGCTGTATTAATACAGCTAAATTAAAAATAAAATTAATATTAATAAATGAAAGAACATCTTTAAAAAGATAGCATATTAAAACAACACTTCTTTTTAGTCACTTAAAGTAATTATAAGCCCTTTTCAGTTAAATAATGAGGCAGGCAAGCAAGAAAAAAGTTATTTTAAAATTTGAAAATATTAAAATGGGGTTGGCATTACAAATGTGGGAGACTTTTGAAATCCAAAGGCTAGCTGAGAAAATAATACAGCAAGATACTTCGGTCTAGTGAGCCTTGGAAAGGATCTGTGGTAAATTCTCTTTCTTTTTATGAAGCAGAAAGTAGAGAAAATGATAGCAAATGGAGTATTACCATCTGTAATAACTGTTAATCAATAGGGAAGAAATTACAGAGTAAGATAGCAAAAGAGAGTATGGGTGAAAGTAATTGCAATACAAAGAGGGAAGACGAGCAAAATAAAGACAGCATGCTTTTAGGAAAAAGAATAATGGAAAAAAGAAGAAAAAGACTTCAACCAACTAGTGAAACTTCGAAGTATTACCTCCACCTTGTGTTCCAGATTAAGAAATGTGCAGGCCATTTGAAGGGTGAGAGAAGAACAACAGGAGTAACAGGACATCTGGAAATCCTGATCTATCATGAATAAATGAAAAAATGATTTGGGACAGTACAGAAGAATTATACGGTAAAAGCTGTATTAGATTCCAGCTATACTAGTGAATGAAGAAGAGAATCAGCTCTGTTGCAAATCCACTTTTGCAAATTTTTCTGTAATCTCAGCAGGGAAGCACTCAAAGGGATGCTGAGTACAGAGATTGACTGAAGGATCTACATGCATCCTTTTACCCTCCTCCTAAGTGCCCAAGCAGGTGAAACACCAACTGACGGGAGAGGCATGCATGCTAGTGACATTGCTGCTGTGGCCCGCAGGCACATCCTGAAAGCCCTCACCAGTCTGATTTTCTGTTGCTTCTGTGATCCACAACAGTCACTGAGGACAGCTCACAATCATTCTGGCATAGATACAAACTAATATTGCCTTTCTTATGAACTCCTTTCCAACAGGCATACAGTTACATTAATACTGCTAATAGTAGGAAAAATGGTGGTGGTGAAATGCATACAGTATGATAACAGATGATACACTAAATAGGACACAGTAGCAGGTGTATGGAGCAGCAGAAGACACCAGCAGGAGGACTACTGGACAATTCGTTGCAGTGACTGGAGAGAACATTAACTCTAGATGCTGTGGTCAGTAGTTATGTTTTTGAATATATAGAGAATCAAAGAATTATAGAATAGTTAGGGTTAGAAAGGACCTTAAGATCATCTAGTTCCAACCCCCAGGGGAACTAGATGATAGGGCCAGGGATGCCTCACACTAGACCATGTCTCCCAAGACTCTCTCCAACCTGGCCTTGAACACTGCCAGGGTCGGACCTTTTACCACTTCTTTGGGCAACCTGTGCCAGTGCCTCACCACCCCAACTGTAAAGAACTTCCTTGTACCTAACCTGAACTTCCCCTGTTTAAGCTTTAACCCATTAACCCTTGTCCTATTGCTACAGTCCCTGGTGAAGAGTCTCTCTCCGGCATCCTTAGAAGCCCCCTTCAGATACTGGAAGGCTGCTATGAGGTCTCCATGCAGCCTTCTCTTCTCCAGGCTGAACAGCCCCAACTTTCTCAGCCTGTCTTCATACGGGAGGTGCTCCAGCTCCACTGTCATCCTTGTACCCCACCTCTGGACTTGCTCCAACAGTTTCTAAGTTTTTAGTTAAATGTTGTTACCTTCATGTGCTGTGTGTGCTATTTTGATTCATTACGAAGATGAGTGCTGTTAAAAATGCTGAGCTTAAGTTAGGCACTGCATATTTTAACTTCTTTTATTCTTTAAAAAATGCACAGCTGAACTGCCAGTGGCATTCTTTCCCAGTAGGATCTAGACATTGCTAAAGATAAGGTAGACTGAAAATCAACCCTGAGACTGTTATGCTTAATGCTCTTTTTTTGTTAAGAAAATCTGGTTGTTGCTTAAGTTTTTCCCTCCTGTATTCCCCTTTATTTAAAAGGAAGACTAATTTTTCCTGGGAGATCCTCAAAACAGCTCTTGGTATTCATCTTTCTTCATCTCTTCCTGTGGCTAGACATTCTTGGAAAGAATAAAACAGCCAGTATTGCTTTCTTTAGGCATGGCAGTTCTTCTGTTACAATTGCTGTATATGTGGCAGAAAAAAATTGTCCAGCATTTTCTTACGGGATTTGGTGTTTTATCAAGTAAGACTAGCACCCTAGATATAATTCCTTTTACTTATCCTGCTAAAAAAAGATATGATCCAACAAGAAAAACTACAAACACTATATAATCATTAATGTAATATGTTCTCTCTTATCCTAGAAATTTTATCTAAATTTGGCACAAAAATACATTCTGTGAAGTCAAAACATTAATATTTGGATACTATAATACTAGGGTTAATCTGTTCCTTTCTGTGAGCCCTACTTAAAAGAAAAAAAATAAAATACCAGCCTATTATAAATATTAGGATATATACTTGAAGTTTCAGCTCAGACTGATTAAGGGCTTCTTCTGGCATTTGGACATAATTACTCTGCTGTGAAAGAAAAATCCCCACCTGGTAAAAGAGGTTGCCATGTTGACAGCTGTTTGGGCAGGAGAATTGTGTTTCACTGAGTTTTTTATCTTTCATTTCATCATCTGTACTGGAAAGAAGTGCATCTGGCATAGGATTACTTCTCAGGGCTTTTTTCTTGCCTTACTTCTCCAGATATGGGGAAAAATAGATTGGCTTTAGTCATTTTATGAAACACAAACATGTTTGCCAGCAAAAATAATGTCAGATTTATTTTATGAGAAATCTGAAGCATGGTTGAATAAGAGTCTTAGTACTCTATAAATTACTTTAATGCCATATGAACAATATGATTGCTATAGCAAGCAATCTCACAGGGAGATTAATCATTATAGATCCATTGGAAAAAACCTCACAAACTGAAAAAAAAGAATCACCTAACCCAGAAAAACCCAACAAAATACCATATTTAGAAAGTTAAGGATCTGCCAAGATGGTTAATAACTGGGCGGCTTAGATTTTTCTTAAAGTACTTTTTGTTTATAATTATTTCTTTTTTTAATCATCTTTAAAACATTCTGGGAAGGGGAATTTCGCCCACAGGGAAGATATCAGTGGAATTTGAAGATGTTCATTCTTCTCTTTTTTTTTTTTTTTTTTTTTTTATTAAATCGGCTTTATTTCTGTTGACTGAAAAAAAGCCATTTTATTTAGCTGGCATGTTTTACACGGGGTCTTTAAAGAAAAATTCCTGGTGATCTTGAAAGTGAAAATCTGGAATGCAGTGCCATTGGTTCAGCACTTAATACATCTTACACGTTTGAATATTAGCATGCGCATTCAAATGCATGTGATAATTTCAGATGTATACTACTCCACTGGAGACTATACTAAACAATACAGCACATAATGTTGCAGGTTAAGGACTTGCTGATTTTGTGAACAGCATTTTTTTCCTCAAGAGAGTGATAAAAGATTACATTAAAGAATACATTAATCTGATATCCATTTCAATTAAAATTCATTTTCTGTGGCCTATATTTAATTACAGCTGACTATTAAATATAATTATCACCACCTTTGAAAGTAAGTTTGCCATGAAAAAGTAATGTTTCTTTTAGAATGACAATTTTTTAATGTATTGATTTAAATGTACTGAGACTTTAGAAAAAAGCAAGAGATGTACCACAGTTCCCTCAATATACATGAGACACAAACAACCAGCTGTGTGTTTTGCGGGGATATCATTGGTACCTAGAGAGTCAGAATAATATTGATGTCAAGGTTTTGTTTCATTTCTGTGTGATTTCTTTTCAGAAGAGCTAGAGCTGTTTTCCGACATCTGCAGTGTTCTTCTGCCTATCTAGAGGATGGATAGCCAGATCATACTCTAAATTCATATATAACGACAAAGTTGAGAAGAACTTTGAAGAACTCAGGGTAGAGAAGATGAATGTGCAGAACATTCTGAGAGTTCCAAGGACCTTGCTTTCTTATTCACTGCTTGTGGGTCTGAGGAAAAGGAAACTGCTTTTTCCAAGTTTGGTAATATCTGATTTTGCAGAAATAACTACCGCTTGAGATGTCACCTTCAAGGATAAATCAAACCTACTGTTTAATTCAGACCTTCTGGTGAATGATTTAGACTGCAAGACAATAGAGCATCCAGATACTACTGTTCTAAAAGCAGCATTTTTTGAGTATTTAGGGAAAAAAAATGCTGGTAAAACATTTTTAAATGAACTGTGGAGTTGTTTCATAAATATTTTTCTAAAGGCCATTAACTGATAATCAAGAACAATATTGATAACTTAAGTTGCAATTTTCTGCCTAGGTTAATACATCTTTGATGTTCTGCCTCTGATGCAATATAGTAATACTGCAGAACTGTTCTCAAGATAATATTTAAAAAAAAAGTCTTTCATGAAATAATAAAAACAGCCTGCCAAAACCTACAACACTTAGCAAAAAAAGATTTTTGCACTGATTAGTTAGGGACAAATTATAGATGTGGTAATTGTACCCAACAATTAAATTGTCTTCCTAAATTTAGATTCTGCCTTCTGCCCAGCATGGCATACAGCTGACCACAAGGGAGTATGTGAGCTGTATATGGGGTGAAAAACCCAAAGTCAGCAACACAGTCTTCTGGGATTATTAGTCACAGAATATACACTGCCATCAATTATTACTACTTTTGGAAGAACGCTATGTTGAAATCCTTTAAAATAATAGCTTTAACACAGATTCATATATAAATCCCAATTTCATGTTAGGAATACAACACCTACTATCACACCAGCCCAACCTTGGTAATAAGGAAACAAATATTTGTGTTGTTTAGCAACCTTCTTCCACTGGCCAATGATGTGACTTTATGTTAGTTACTTGACAGATTTTTCACAGTCTGAGGTAAAGCAAATTTTCCTGTTGTGAGGGCTCCTGCAAAACTCCTTTGTTTTTCTCGGGGATGTATTTAGTGGGAAGCCAAGGCATTGCATAGCGGGTGCCAGTTTCTCTACATAATCATAGAATCACAGAATGGTTTGGGTTGAGAATGACCTTAAAGATTATCTAGTTGCAAATCCGCTGCCATGGGCAGGACACCTTCACTATCACTGATCTCCACTCAGATATTGAGCCAACTGCTCTTCAAATTGAGGAAAAGTACCAAGTCTATAAGGCAATTCCTATCCAGATGGCCTCAACAGGATATAGTTGATCTTGAGAACACAGCCAAAGGAAGATGAGAAGTTGAGGGATGCCTGCAGTGATTACCAGGAAAAAAAGATTTCTTCATTATGAGGGTGGTGAGACATTGGAACAAGCTGCCCAGAGAAGTTATGGATCTCCCATCCCTGGCAGCTTTCAAGGGTAAATGGAGTTCTGACAACCTGGTCCAGTGAAAGGTGTCCGTGACCATCACAGGGTTACTGAAACTAGAGGATCTTTAAGGTCCTTTCCAACACAAACTATTCTGATTCTATGATTCTGTGACAGCAATACACTGGAATCTGTAGTAATGCACAGAGGCAGCAGTAACACTCAAGGACACTCATTTAGCTGTTCCAAAGTCTTTGTGAAATACACTGTGTAAACATAACTGTTAGCACCCACCTAAGTTTGTTTTTATAGATTTATTCTTACAGATTGAATTTTACTTAACTGTTTTTAGTTGGTTGAGGTGATCTGAGAATATACAATTATAACTAATACCTTTCTTTTGATCTGCATCTTTGTTTCCTATGTCTAAGGCAAAATACTGGTTGCTGTTCCAGGGAGGCAGCAGCAGCCATTACTATGTGACAGAGCAGTTAGTTCAAATATTTAATTTGCCATAAACCATGTGGTAAAACAGTTGAAGCTGATGGTGGAAAGTGCATGACACATGGTTATCTACCATGCAAAATCTTTACCTTTAACCACTTCTTACATTACTAAGGGTGCAGCTCTTGCTCTTCAGTGAATGGACTTGCACACTGAAGTTGTCAGGGATATAAATAGTGATTAATTTCATAAATAACTTCATATAGAAAATAATGTGCAGGAATCTCAGCACAAATATAAAAAGCAAATATTGAATACACATATTGGAAACTGGTTGTTGGAATCTGTAAGATCTTTTCACCAGTGAGAGGGGATCTGATGAGTACCTTTAGTTCTTACTGTGAATTGTCCTAGATTTTTTCACTCTATCTCAGCTGTTATAAAACTGCTAGTATCACTTTTCAAGTGTCACAGAAAAAGTTCAGTTTGTTTTCTCAAGATAGACTATAATGGTTTGTTGCTTTTCCACTAATGTCTTTATGATGTTGTCCTTCAACCACAAACTTTAAAACCAAAAGCAAATTGCCAATAAAATTAATAATAAGAGAACAATTTGTTAATAAAACTATATCCTGTATGTGCCAATCAATATGTTTAAAAGTTGATTAAGTCAGATAAAAAAAATTAATTTTATAATCTTTTCTTTTACCACTTTTTCAAGGCCAGTCTAGTAAACTCCTCTTATACCTCAGATGGGGGACTTACTACCTTACTTTACAGATTGCTTTTATAAAAATACTGTAAAATCCACAGCACTAAATCACATGATAATCCCCCCATATTTCAGAACAACTTATTTCTATAAGCATAGTACAAATAGAATCACAGAATCATAGGACAGTTAGGGTTGGAAAGGACCTTAAGATCATCTAGTTCCAACCCCCCTGCCATGGGGAGGGACACCTCACACTAAACCATGACACCCGAGGCTATGTCCAACATGGCCTTGAACACCTCCACAGGTGGAGCATTCACAGCTTCCCTGGGCAGCCCATTCCAGTGACTCACAACCAGTAAAGAATTTCTTCCTCATATCCAATCTAAACTTCCCCTGTTTAAGTTTAAACCCATTACTCCTTGTCCTCTCACTGCAGTCCCTAATGAAAAGTCCCTCCCCAGCATCCCTATAGGCCCCCTTCAGATATTGGAAGGCTGTTACGAGGTCTCCACACATACATGTTTTATTTTTTAATTCAAGTAAGTCAGGTGCCTCTTTAATAAAAATCACACTTTTGTATACATTTCAGATTAGTTTTCTCCTTGTAAAGGTCTTTGAAATTAAAATATGATAGCATGTGTAACACTACAATTTGTTCATATTGCTGAGTGTCTACTCACATGCTTAAATCTACAATAATGTAGCTAAGGATTCTGACATAGAATTTGGAAGCATGTAATAAACATTGCCAGTAAACTTCAAGAATCACCTCAAGCTCATAAGCTTTATCGTAACCAACTGAATAAAAATTCAAGCAGTCTAAAGAGATTAAAAAAAAATCTTTAGAAACAATAGTGCTTTTCAGAGAAATACTAATGTTTTATAGGGCAGTATGGGGGTTGTTAGTGTTACTCTTTTCCACAAATTTCTGTTTTTCAAGTTGTGAATAATTTTATCTTTAAATGCTCAGAACAGAGATCAGAAAATTAACCTGTGGTGGAAAAAAAAAAAATAAAATCAGGATTTTGATTCAATTCTGAGAAAATAAAGACTCCAAAATAAAACTTGGTATACCTGTAAAAAAAAGAAAACAAAAAAAATTAAAAAAAACCCCAAACAACAAAAAAACCCCAACCAAACAAAAAAAGTGAGCATTTTTAGCGAAAAAGCGAGTGCATATATACCAATGATGTACACGTTTCATGTGGCTACAGTATCCCTCAAGTATTTAGCACTTTTTACTGCATTTAAACAGAGTATAGAATTCCAATTACCCTTCCTCACAGAGAGTTATGAGGGGCAGAGGATGAGGTAACACAAAAAATACGTAACAGAGGAAGGACTTGTATGGATGTAATGTAGCTACTGTGTCAGTGCTCTGATCACTGAACTTGATTTTACTGAACCCCTTGCCCTAAAGACTGAGGCAAAAAAGCTGAGTACCTTGGCGTTCTCCATATCCCACGTGATCAGGTCTTCATTCTCTTTCTGGAGGGGACCCACATTTTTTCTCATCTTCCTTTTATCCCCAATGTACCTATAGAAGTTTTGTTGTTGCCCTTAATGACTTTGGGTAGATTGAGTTCTATCAAGGCTTTAGCTTTCTTAACCTGATCACTGGCTTTTCTGCCTATTTCCCTATATTCTTCCCAGGCTACGTGTTTTTGCTTCCACCCGCTGCATATTTCCTTTTACGCTGGAGTTTGTTCAGGAACTCCTTGTTCATCTATGCAGGCCTCCTGCTGTTCCTGCCTGACTTCCTCTTTGCCAGGATGCATTGCTCCTGAGCTTGCAGAAGGTGATCCTTGAATACTGACGAGCTTCCTTGGACCCCTCTTCTCTCCAGGACTTTATCCCATGGCACTCTTCCAAGCAGATCTTACAAGAGCTTGCTGCATGCCTTCCTTTCTGCCCTAAGGACCTTAAACTCCACTGTTTTGTGGACACTGCAGCCTCCAGCCTCACATTCCTCACCAGGCTCTCCCTGTTAGTTCATCGTTGCCCCTCTCCTCATTGGTTCCTCTGCCACTGGTAGAATGAAGTTGCCATCCACAGGTTCCAGGAACCCCTGGATTGCTTGTGCCCTGCTGCATTGTCCCTCCCATAGATACCAGGGTGGTTGAAGTCCTCCATGCGGACTGGGGCTTGTCAATGCCAGGCCATACCCATCTATCTATAAAGAGCCTTATCCTCTTGGTCTTCTTAGCAGATCCACACTGCAATGTTACCTGTCCCTGGCCTCCCTCTAATTCTGACCCATAAGCTCTTGGTCAGCTCCTCATCCATTCCCAGGCAGAGCTCTGTGCACTCCAGCTGGTTACTGACATAGAGGGTGACGCTATGGAAGTTCACATAGTTGTATGAGTGTCCACTCAGAAATGGGTATCCTCTACTAAGCAGAAGAAAAAGATGATACACTGGGCAGTTAATGGCTTCATCCATACATGAAACCAGTCAAAGGGTGAAACAATGCTGTTCATGTCCTGTCCATATATGAGAAACAGATCTTGCCAGTTCTGAAGTCGGCAGCAGCATGCAAGCGATAACAGCATATAGACTGCAAAAGCCAGTGAGACAGACATGGTGCGTAGAGAGGGAGAAATGCTGATATTATCAAAATTTTGGTCCATTCAGTCAGCCACTGGCTGTAACATCAGGAGTCTGGTTTGAGGGTGCTGTGGTGCAAAATCAGATTGGTAGGCACTTCTGGAGGTCATCCACTCGCACGTCCTGCTAAAAGGAAATTAAAAATCAAGGATATATCATGATGTTCAAAACCTTTTCTGGTCAAATCTCCACATCTCTTTGGTTAGAAGTTCCTCAGTAACACCTGCCACAGTGGATGATTCTAATTATTTTTTTTATACCGGAACTTGTGCCTGCTACCTTTCACCCTCTCACTGTGTTCTGCTGCCCCCGTTGAATCTGGCTCTACACCCTCCAATACAGTAGCTGAAGACAGTAATAAGCTTACCTGTTAACTTTCTCTTCTTAAGATCGAACAAATTCAGTTCTCTCAGCTTCTCCTAGTAAATTCTGTGCTCCAGTTCCCCAGCATCTTGGTGGACATCTTACAGTTTGACTGGGAGACTGGAAATTGAGCGTAATAGTCCAGTTGAAGCCTTATGAACACTGAATAAAGGAAAATGATCACTTCCTTAAATCTGCTTCCTGTGCTTTCCCAATGCAGCCCTGTATGTAGTTGACCTTCACTACCACAAAGACATGTTGCTAATCTATATTCAACTTGTTGTCTGCAAGGACCCTGACAACTTCTTCTTCTAAGTCCCCTTCCAGCAGTTAGCCAGGAGTACTGAGTTGTCCACCCCATAGGCATGATTTTACATGTGTCTTTGTCGAATTTCATGAGATTCTTGTCTGCCAATTTCTTCAGATTATTGAGATTATTGATCACAGTTGGTCCCTTTAAGCAGCACTTCCTTTCTGGTTTATCAACTGCTCTTCACATCATACTCTCATTGTGAGCTTCCCAAGGAACTACATCCCATTATACGAGTTGTTAAGGATTTTAAGCACTATTGGTTTCAGTACAAGCCTCTGAGCAACGCCACTAGTAACTGCTTTCCAGGTGTTGGCACTCTCCTTTGACTGTGACAATCTAGCCAGTTTTTAACCCACCTCGTAGTCGACTCAACCAGACTGTACCTCCGCAACTTGGCTATGTGGATGTTATGAGAGGCCAAACTGAAAGCCTGGCTAAAGTGAAGGTAAAAAATATCTGCTTCTTTCCACCCAGTGACGGAGTCAGCTAACTCACCACAGAGGGCAGTTGGTTTGATCTACACAATCTGCCCTTCAAAAATCCAGGTTTCCAGTCTTGTTCTTTTTTGAATACAGACACTTTTCAGACAGAGACCTTTTCTCTATACTTTTCGGGAGCATGTGGTAGAGCATACCATTAAAATCCAGGTACTCCAATATTTCCTTCTAACATGCCAGCTAAGCTGTGTGCTTTGAGTGTGCCCTCATAGCCTGGCACACAGGAAATATGATGCTCTCAAAGGTGTCTGCAGCGCCAATTCAGACATATTGGTTAATACACCCAGGTAGGTATGAAAAAGGACTACTTATTTCAGTTTAAGTAGAAACTGCACTTCTCCAAGTTACTTGCATGCAAACTGGATTTAGGCATTAAATCACAGAAGTGGTCATTTGGGTTTTGCTGGAAAGAACTTTGTTCTCTTGCTCTTCATTAGAACGTATCAATATTTACTCTGATTTTCATATCTTATGCCATTCCTGTTGCCTTAAAGAGTGCATTATTTTTATACATTACTGTAAACCATGAGGTTTCATAAGGAGAGTGATCTCACATCCTTTAAGTGCTACTTTTTTTACCTCCTGACTGTTGAATGGTTTATTTTCAGTATATAATTCAGAGCAAGATACACCATGCAGTTGAGAACAACGTTTAAAAAGCATATCATCATTTTCAGACTTTCTTAAATTGCGCTTGGAGCCCAGCCCAGTGCCTGAATACACTTCTTTTTTTTTTAGATTAGATTCAATGCACAGCTTTTTCTTTTTTTGAAATGGGGTATCTTGTCACAATGCTCTGTAATTTTAAACCTAGTCTATCAGTGCCCCCAATATAATTACAAGATTGTTTACATTGTTCTATTTTGCCCAGTTAGACCTTGCTGTTGACATACATATTTGACATTTTGTTAGAGTAATTGGATTAGAATGTTTTTCAGGGTTAATGGTTCTCATTGTTAAACAGAGCATTACTTTCCCTATCTGCCATCTGTAACAGCTCACTAGAAAAACAGAAATTGAATTTCATCTAGCAGTGGGATAACCGTCTCATTAAAATATCCTTCACAGACAGAATTAGATTCAATGTGGGATTTCTAGTTTGAAAAGGTTTTATTTCAGTGTTTTTCAATTTTGCTTGATCTAATTTGTCAGAAAATACTCATTGTGTTTTATGGAACCCAAACAAGGGAAATACGGAAGGGAACTAAGGAAGCTTTGTCAAAGGAACGTGTCTTCTGATCCTGCAATCAGGATCCAGGTTACTCAGCACTTTCAGAAAGCTTACTGTAAACCTAGGAACCAAAACCTTGGAAGCCAGTGGGCTAAGTATTTACCTCTAAAGTCCTTGGCTCCCAGGCAGAGCCAAGAGTTTAAAGGTTGCCAGAGACTGTTTCCCAAAAATGATCTGTCTTTTCACTCACATCCTTCCTCACATCCCTGTATGTGAGACCGTTGCTGCCGTAATTCATTTGTGATTAAGGAATGCGACTGTGCGTCAAGATTTTACGTAGGTCTATCAGAACAAAGTATCACAAAATGAGATTGTTTCCACAATATGTTCGTGCTTTTTCTAACTCAAATGAAGTTTCATTTTGCCGAGGTGAGCATCTCCCGGAGGCACCTTCAGCACCGGAGCGTGGGGGAATGGCAGCGCCCAGAACCCGGGTTTCTGACCGCCCACAGCCACCACGGTCGCCCCAGGCCCCCGCCGGGCCCTGCCCCGGGGCCGGCGGCGCCGCGGATGCAGCCGCTGATTCAGAGGGGCGGTGCCACGAGCGACGGCACCGCCCCGAGCGGGTGAAGGGCGCCC